>JAGTTH010000837.1:0-11851 GCA_022606485.1 Agraylea sexmaculata
TTATATTACATATAAATCTTCTAGTATGACAGAATAGTTCTTCAAGTATTTACTTACTTTTATCCATATGTTATTTTGTTACATTTGAATACATTTCGTTTTTTTCTTCACAGTTGATCTTTCTTTGTACAAAAATGAGGCTCAGTTGGAAAAAAAGAAATCAAAAACCAGAGGTCGAAAGAGGAGTCACTCCAAAACATCTGTTTCTGACGAGGAATCTTTTGATTCAGAAGATGATACATCAGAAGCAGATTCTTCCCCAAAGCCATCACCTAGAAAGCGTTCTGCTCCTACTCCAAAAAAAGCGAAAGCTAAAACTCCTAAATCAAAAACTCCTAAAGGTAAATCAAAAACCAAACTCACTCCCAAGGAAAAGCAGCCTCCTATTAGTGCTCCAACCACTAACAAGGTAGGCATGATTCAACGGATTTATAGGAATGTACGTATCAATCATTTAATCATTTCATTTTATCATATAATCTTACTAATTTCATAATATCTTCACTTTATATCATTATTGCATATTCATATTCAGTTATCATAGTCGAGAGTTTTATTATGAGGTGTGAAAATATTGAAAGATCATTAAAGTAGTGTTATAAAATGTTATTCGGGCTCACTTCTAATTTTTTGTTACTAACTGGTGCATGTTGCCTAGTTTTTGTCTAATGATACTAATTATCAATCTAATTAATGGATCATTTGTACACATTATCATGACATGTAGATTTTTAAAAAACTTTGAGAATGCCTTTTCTTTTTGCATGTTTTTGGTTTGAGTTGTGTATTGAAAGAAGTGGTCAATTGTTAACTACTAATATATATTTTAGACTGCCACAACACCAGCTAAGCCTACCTCAGGCTCAAAAGCGTTGAAGAAATCTCTTGGTAAATCACCCAAGAGTGCTGCTTCAACTCCAACCTCAACTAAATCAAGAACTCCTGCAACGAAAGGTGATTTATAATTCACATTATAATAGTATTAAATACATAGACTTTACAATATATTTTTTTTATAGCATCTAAAACACCCCAACCAGCGACACCATCAACGTCTACTGGTAAAACAACACGCACTCCAAGAAAACCACCAGCAAAAAAATAAACCCTGCACAAGTGATTGAGTAATCCACAAATCTTATGTTATTCTGTAAACAGCTCAATATACCAAGAAAATGAAAGACAATAAAATTCCACTTGTGAAATGGAATTTGTGCATTTGCGGTTCGTTCACCTTGTCAGTTTATATCAATAATGAAAAATTATGGTTGAGGGTTTAAAAGTAAAGTATTCTCCGGAATGCTGATACTGGCTGTCCTTTGATAATCTGAAACAATATCGGTACAAATCTGTTAAATTGTAGAGTTAAGGAATTACAGGTTTTAATGATGGCAATTTATTTTTGAAAAAAAAAATTAAATTAAGTACTAAGGTATATGAATGTATGCTCACAGTACAGTTGCTATTGAGAAAGCACTTGTGTCTGATGATTTTCACACATGATGTCGGAATCAAATCTACTCTTTATTTTACATATCTCGCAAATTTTATTAAAAAAAATTAGGAGTTATAATTCCATTTTATATATTTAATAATACCTTTTATATATGTATAATATTCATCAACCTGACAGTGTCAAAACTTCCACAAAGTGAAAGCAACCACTTCCTAGGATCCTACTGATCTAACTGTACTGCCATATCCCTGGCTTCTTTAACAACAGCCAAAGCCTTATTAGATAATGTTCTATCTTCATTTCCAAACCTAAAAATATTTAAAATGGTCTTGGAATTAGAAGACTTAAACGGAATTCAAAGGAAGTTGTCACTGGGTTGTTACGCTTTTGATGATAAATTCATCATTGCCTTGAATGTGGATTGTTTTGGCATATTACATTTGTTTCCATTGTAAAATTTGTCTTTTAATTAAATAATTGTATAGTTGTCAGTTGATGTCACAATTAAATGAAATTACTCAATATTTTGTTTCTAATAATTAATTACATTTTACTGAATTTGTTCTGATAATATTTTTTTTCTTATTTATTGCACTGTATGTTTGTGATAATACATTTTTGTATATTTTCTGAAATGTCTCAAAAATGTTTTTAAGCTAATGTTCATTTCATTTTCAATATGTGCATGTAATGTTATTATATGCATATGTATATTTTATAGTTTTGCCATATTGTACATATGATAAAACATTTGAGTTACAACAAATGACGGATTAAATATATATTTTTTGTTGTTTACAAGATATTATCAATTAATATTTTTGAATTTTCATTTTTTTTATTGAAAATAAAACAATTTCAAATATAGGTGCACTAGTTTTTAAAAATACAAATTATTGATTGATAGTTAGCTAAAAATATGAATGAATAGTGATAAGTAAACAAATACAAAACTGACGTGTCAACTGTTGATAAAACAAATTATCCAGTGTATAACAAGTAACGATGGCAGATGTTGTAAAATTCGTACATTATTTTTAAGGTGAAACTTTTTTTTTAATTGAACGATCATAGTATAATGAGATTTAGGTATTAGTTTACCAAAATATATTTCAAATATTTTACGTGTGCGAAATATGAAAGTAAACATCAACAGAGACTTGCGAGAATATAAATGATGTAGTGATTGTGTATTGTGCAGTGTTTTTCTCTTAGTTTGTAAGAGAACTACGATTATATTATGTAGAATTAGAATAATTATGGTTTTATTCTCACAAATATTCTGTCCAATATTATTTTCATTATTATTTTTTTTTGGCATTATCATTTGTAATATAAAACACTGAAATAAGCAGTTAATGTTTCATTTTACCCGATACACATCCGAATTTCCTCAAATGAAAAATTCCATAGTTCTAAGTGTGTATCTATTATCTGATCAAATGTTTTAATGTATTTATTTTGATGCTTTGGTTAAGCGGTTGACCTGTAATGGAAAGTCATTGGTTCATATGTGCTTCGGAATATCAAACTGTATTTAATTTTGTTTAATAATAAGTGTTTGAAATAATCACTTATATTTTTATTCCTACAAATTAAAATAATGATTGTATTTTTTAATTTTTATTCTACATTTACATATTTTGCATACATTATCTTAATGATAAAGTGTGTCAATACAATACAAATGCAAATGTTGTGTTCTGAATTAAATAGTTCAAACATTGTAAACCGCCATTTGCATTTAATTGTCTTATCTAGTGTCAAATAAAATACATATACAGATCAAAATATAAAATTTACAAAATGTCAAGGTTGTCCAGTTACAGAATTGTAATACATATAATAATGCCCTGTATGTTTATTTTGTGTTGGCAGTAAAAATATGGGTTGTAATTAATAAAAGTGAAAAGTGCTTCTATTTTATACAATTACTCGTTCCGAATGAACTGCTCTACACATGATTTTAAGTAATCTACATAAATACACTCTCAATGTGAAAATAATAAAAAATATTAATCGCACGAAGCGTTATGATTACAAACACATTTGTATGTATATACATCTTTTTTTTTATCAAAATGAAATATGTCACTAATAAATATTTGTGTGCAAATCACCTACACAATACAAGTATACTGATGGTATATATTTTGGAGATTTCTACTCGATTATTTAAATATTTTATTCTCTCTTAATTAATTTTGTATAAATACAATATTATTATTTTAAATTGTATATATTTATTTTATATATATGTTTTATTTTTTATATATGTACATGTGATTGAAGGGAAGACAGCAATATATTGAGGTATAGGTTTATACTAGTAATGTATCAAAGCAATATATATATATTTTATCATACAAAAAACTATTACTGTAAATTTCAATCCAAGATTTAAATTAAGATATAGGTTTATCGAATGATATTCAATAGAGAGCATTGATAATTATGTATTTTGATAAATTGCCTCAAATAAGATTTGTCACATCATTCGGGACGGTTAAAAAGATTGAGATGTTGTCTTTAAAATTGATATGCATTCACGTTATTAGATATGATTCAATCTCTACAACAATTAAAAAAAAAGGAATAAAACCATATAGTTATCTCCATCACTTTTGTAGACTTACATTCTTTTCATTATTGCTACCACTCTTTATAAAATTTAACATTTTTTTTTTTAAATATCATTGGGTGTAACTTAGTATATTGTCAATGGTTCTATAATATTGATTCGTTAAATGTTTGATTTATACTAATAATATTTAGGTACATCGAAGGCCTATGCTAACACACATAAGTTATTTAATTTGTTACATAGTCTTGTGTGATTTTTTTGTTGTCGGAAACATCGATCAAGCTGTGCTTTAATAGCGTGCATAATTATTATTGAGCCGTTGAACTCATTAAAAAAATATAAAAGTACAAGGGTCCTGGACTAAATTGCCGTTGGATAAATTCCACCGGTTTGTGTGTTTATTTTTCATCGTCAGTCGTCGCAGTTTCTATAGTTTAAAGACTGAAAATCTAAATGCTCGTCGCCTTGAAATAAAATAGGTGTTGATTGAGAGGCGAAAGGCTTATGGAGTGCCTTGTAGTATTCAAGGCACTCTTATTTGACGAGCGTGCTCTGGGGTGAGATCGTCAGGGCTTGGGCTGTCATCACGATGGGGCTTGACTTTGACAACGGAGCGTCTGGCCGGTGTAGAAGTTTGGGGTGTGTAATGTCCGGGAAGAGATAGGGATCCTACTGTATATTGTGGTCCCATTAGTCCGGCCTCGCTGAGTCTCATTTTTTCCGGATCATTGCTGCTATTTTGAGTCGTAAACAATACTCCCACATTGAGCTGTGGAATATCATAGAATACGGTCAGGGTTAGCATCACAAAAGTCAGACCGATCAGCAAATAACCTGAAACATAATCAATATTTATAAATGATTATTGTATATTATTTATTATGGAGGTTGTATTCATTTTTTCTACACTTTGTGAGATATTATGTTAATTATAATATTTAATACATACATGTGGTTAAGACTTTATAGAGTGGTCGCATGGGCTGATTAGAAGAATCTCCTGGAATGTAATCTCCCAACCCAATTGTGGTCAATGATATGAAGCAATAGTAGAACGAGTCCAGGAAATCCCACTCCGGTTCCACAACGCTAAATACCCAAGCCGGGATCAGAGCAAATAGGATAACCAGCATAAACACTGCAACAATCAAATAATGTTTTATAATTGTGAATATAATTATAGGAATTATGTAATACCTATGATGAAGAGATGCAGAAGTCTTATTGTGAACGGCTGATAAAGATGTCCAAGAGAAGCATTTAAAGTCCTCAATAATGCAGTCGCAGGAATCAGAAGTCTCTCCACTAAGGCTGTAAGGAGGACCAGAGTCAACGGTATTCCGCCTGCTGCGTAAATCATGCAGAATATCTTTCCGGCCCTGGATAATGGCGTTACATGTCCATATCCTGAAAAATATACTATTGATTACAACAAATACTCATTGTTTATGAAGAAGATTTTTATTAGTTAAAAAATTATAGCAAAGTGTTGTATTATTTATATGTTCATTGTTCTGGGTATATTTCTTTTATAAATGTGTGATTTATTCAAGTTTTCATTATAAATAATTATTGATGATAAATATTTATTAATCTGAAATTTTTAGGACACTTGCTATTGATATTTTCAATAATTTTAATTAATACAATATTTTCCCTAAACATACTATTTATGATTAATGTCGGTAATGTTTGATATTTTTATTAGTCTATTATTTAATCGGCTTTTCTTGCAGACTGTGTAACTCCATAATATTTTATTTGTATGCATCTAATGGGAATTTTTTTTTTTGAAATGTTTAGAAAAATATTAGTTAATTTATTATTTAACAAATATCATAATTCGTATCTCCATGCATTAATTTCTCTTGTAAAATTTAATTTAATTAAAAATGGACTTACACAGTCTGCGAAGAAAGCCGACGATTTCGGTCGTGTTCAATATAATAGTGTGTTAGTGAGTCGTGCTAGAGCTGAAAGTATTGGTGCGTATAAAAATAGAGCTAATACACACACACTCTCTTTAAACTATTATATTATATTGGATACGGCCGTTTGTTTCTTGTATTTGTAGAGCAGAGCAAAATGTAATCAATCACTTCCATTGATAAATTATTTTGAGTTTGTCTGAAATTTGAGATTTGCTCAACAAACACAAGACCATAATTTTAATATATTTTTTTTCAATTGCCTTAGTTAAGAAGTGCAGAATATTAACAGAATCATCGGTGAAAAGTTTGTGCAAGAATTGTAAAAGTTGGCCAAATTCCACGATGACATAACATGTGAGTGAACATTTGCTTCATTTAAGATGATTGATTTGCAAGGCTAAATTTAGTAATTTTTGATATCTTAAATCAATTTTGCGATGATACAATCTTATGTTTTTGTCACGTCTGATCGTTATCAATAACTGATTATCTTATCATTTAAATTTTATTATTATCTTACCTATTGTCGTAAGCACGGTACTTGAAAAAAATATAGACTGTCCCAAACTCCAATTTGGCTGTCCAGAAGCATTTTTCGTGGCTGATACTCCTCGATTACCAGCAGCCACGACTTCTTCGATCAGAGACTCCAGAGCCTCCTCTGTGAACAATTACAAAATAATAATATTAAATCCATACATTTTCCAAATTTATATAAACGCCCTTTTTTTAGACACAACAACGTGTTAATTGATTGTCTGTCAGTGGTCTTAACTATTACTAGTTACACAGGTCACCGACTTAATAATCAGTATTTACCTTATAATACAGGAAATCAGAGTACACCTGGATCAAAGCGATCGATTGGGATTTTATTAATATTCGTAATAGGCATAGCTCGAATAAGTAATTAGGATTAAATCAACTCACGAGGCATACTTCAATATATTGAAAAATTGACTTTTTTATACATCATTGTATGAAACTCGCAAATATTACTGGAGATATCACGTTCGCGGATTAAACCGTCGATATATTTGAAAGAATAAAATTAATTTTAAAGAGTGTCAAGTTGTGCCAAGGATGGATTTGTTTAATCCACTGGAAAATCCGACTATATAAAACGAAATAATCATTTCGCGATAATTAATTCCCACATTGACCGTAGTGAAAATAATATGATTTTATACAGAAAAAAATGTATATAATAACTAAAACACTTAACCACAGTATTTGTAGCCACACGCCTTATCCCCTGAGATATTAATATGGTTATTATTATATTTTAGCTAAAAAAATAATTTTATTAAATAACATATAAAAGGTTGGGAGGCGTACTAGTATATTTTAATAAATTGTATTCATTATTCGTTGATTTGAATCTCCCTTTGACAAATTGTCCTAAATGAATTATTTACTATGAGATGTAATTTAATTGTAGTTTGATGAAGGGTTATCTTCGGTTTGTAGGTCTGCAGTAGTTGGTTACTGACCTGCGTCAAAATCAATAAGACTGGCACAAGTAGATAGAATATATACCTCTTCCATGACCTGGGCCTCTGCCTGGCAAATTGAGATCGAAATAATACACTAAATATATAATATACAGTATTTTTAATAAATTATATATATATATATATATATATATATATATATATATATATATACACATGCGGAAAGAGGGAACTTCAAATTCCGGAAAAATTATGATTGAGTATATAAATCTTTACATTTGTTCAGAATGCTGTAATTTAATAAATGTAATATTTCGCGCACCGTAAAACCATAATACAGTGGAACCTTATAACGAGCAAAATATATTGAGAAAAAATGCTCTATTAACGAGGGATATTTAACGTGAGTTACGCAACCCTTAAAATGTCTCTAGAGATGTGCCAAAGTCAAACGAATATTGTAGTATTATATCTCTTTCCTGTATATTGCTCTATCATTTTCATCAATGAGAATATTATCGAAAAATATTTAATTATTAGTAAAAAATCAAATAAACAATTTATTTAATAATTTACAATCTGTTAGTGGTAGCCATAGCCATATTTATTTCTGCTAATAATAATAAGTCGCTGTCGTTCTATATCAATCCAAAATAAAAGCGGCCATAGTTTTATACACACTTTTTATTTATAATGACAATACAAAATGCTTATTTTACATTTTTTCAATAATCTGTTCGCGATATTCTCACCGATTAAAAATCCACTCATAGGCAGCCACAGAAAATTTAATCTTTTTTTTTCTAAATTTATCAATGTAAGGGGGGGAAGTGACCCCCCTTGCCCCACCTGTGGGCGCTTATGAATCCATTCTTTATAAATTATATTTTTTTTTACTTTGTAAAATAACATTATTTTCAGTGCGGTGAATTAATTATCGTGAAATGATTATTTCGTTTTATAAAGTCGGATTTTCCATTGGATTAAATAAATCCAGTCCTGGCAAAACTTGACAGTACTTAAAATTAATTTCAATATCTCAAATATATCGACGGTTTTATTTGCAAACGTGATAACTCCAATAAATCAAGTATATCGAATCAAGTATATTTAAAAAAATGGGAGCTTCATACAATGTCTTGATGTAGTTATCCTATTTGCCGATTAAGCCATCAATAAATTGAAATATGCCCTATGAATTGATTTAATCAGCTAAACCCTTTTCGTGGCTAGCTCTTACTATAATACAATTTAATTTTAAAAAGTCTTTTGGAGTATAAAGGTAATTGTGTTGGAGTGGAAGACATCTTCAATGTAGAAATACAATTACGATAAAAGGTCAATTGGATTTCTATCGGAAATCAATAATCACTTCATCCGTGAAACAATTCGTACGTGGGAAAAAACCAGTTTTATTTTACATATTTTATAATCGTAACGCATATTAAATCGTAATTTAAAACCCCATTCAAATCGTGCCCCATTACGTATTCAAATCTCAATGAAAACATTTTAAAGCCAGTCTATGGAGACTTGAAACATCACGCACGAATAAAATTCACGAGATTTTCATAATCCAAAATGGAGGCTCTTTATAAATGTAGATATTTTTTCACGTGTCGTCTTACTTTTACACCACTACACTATTTTGGCAGTAATCCTTACACTCCATTAACTCAGACTACCCTAGTTATAAATATATCTATCCTTATACATATAATGTATTATGTATTGAAACCTCTATTTCTTTTATTAAAAAATATTATTTCGAATGTTTTTTTTTCAAAATTGAAATCGCATTGAAGGTTGTTACAATTTATGGCAATTAACAATTTATTTTCAGCAAAAAAATTGTTTCACTTAACGACCAAGATTATTGAAAGAATTGTTCTCTTTATAAGAGGTTCTACTGTATACTTCTTAATATATTTATAAAAAAT
This sequence comes from Agraylea sexmaculata, assembly GCA_022606485.1. Classification (NCBI taxonomy): domain Eukaryota; kingdom Metazoa; phylum Arthropoda; class Insecta; order Trichoptera; family Hydroptilidae; genus Agraylea; species Agraylea sexmaculata. The sequence continues at coordinate 9,366 of JAGTTH010000837.1, forward strand.
GTTTAAAGCACAAAATATTGCATATTGAATTGCGATCATTAAAAATATATTTGTGCAATCCTGCTATTATGAAAATAATCAGTGTAATGCTCTTCTACTCTTTATTTCTTAAATTTGTAGAGCATATCTCAAACATTAGACACGCACTAAATTATCTCAAACGACTGTTATTAGTGATGTTTATGTCAAAAGTTAGGCATTTGCTCTACAAAAATAAAAAAACAAAGAGTAGATTGAAATAGAGACAGAAAATTTATAACCACTGTAATCGAATAATCGTTGGGAATATAATTTAGTAAATATGTATATGGGATATTTTTGACTAGATTTTATAAAATAAAGGCCTTATTTTTGGTCGACAATGGATTTTTCTGATCCCGACGAGCTTTATAAAGGGTTTGGTGGACAATACGCCCTTATTCCGTAAAATGACTTTTGAAAATAAACTCAGAATGCTGTATCGATCTGTGTAAAAAAGTAGTGGAATGTTCATCTACTCTTTATTTCTTATGTTTATAGAGCATATGTATGTCAAACATTAGACACGCACAGTTCCGAAATAAGTTATTATAAACGGCTGTGATTGGTACAAAAAATCACGTCCAAAGTTGGGAATTTACTCTACAAAAACAAAAAAAGAAAACGGGATATTTTTGACATATTTTTGGTCGACAATGGATTATATTTTGATAAGGGCGGATAAATCAATACGCCCTTTTTCCATAAAATGAATTTTGTAAATATGTACATATATATTTAAATTCTAGTAGTAGTGGAATGATCATCTACTCTTTATTTCTAATGTATGTTAAACTAAGTTATCACAAACTATGATTTGTGATAATCATAACTAATTACGCCTGTTGTACGAGTAATCTCAAACAATCACGTCCAAAGTTGGGCATTTTCTCTACAAATTTAGAGTACACAGGCGTACATAGACACAAATTGTAAAATTTTAAATATCACTTCGAAACTGACAATTTCAGTATACGCCCTTAATTAAACCAACCTCTCATGTATGTACATAACTAGATATTTTTATTTTTTGTTAATATGAATTATTTATAACTTATAAATTCATGGCAAGATATGGAAGCCACAAATCACGAAAGGAATAGGACGTTAATCGAAAAAAAGTTAGTCCTAGTAGACGCGTATAAATAAATAAATAAAAAGAAAGAGGGGTACTTTCACGAAGACGTGAGATCTCTTTATTTACCCGATATACCTATTTTATTTGAACGAATTCCCGAATTGCCAACTCGGAGAGAAATGTTTCAATAAAATAAATATTTGACGAATTTACCAGGCACAGATTTCTCTTTGATAAAAGATAATCTTAAGATACGCCTCATTTAAAAGTATTGATAAATATGTATGTAAAACGTCTACCTTGAATATTTTAATAAAAAATTAACCCCAAGAGGTCGAATTATAGATAACGACAATGATTTATGACTTCAAAATAAAAACAGGCGATTTTGTTGCAGGTTGAAATAAATTTAAAAAAATATTACAAAGACGACTTAAGACCATTTTTTGGAAGTGGATTTTATTGATAATTTATATTATTCAGAAAGTGTTTATATTATTCAGAAAAAAAACGAAAAATTGATTTGAATATTAGCCTTATTAAGGAAATCGACTTATGTTCGTAATGTAAGTGTTAAAGCCAAAAATAATTTTAGTGGCGAAGAGTCGTCTTTGATACTAGGCAACTTATATGATATCACAATTTAACGGTGTGACAAATTATGGCCTTTAGTGCACTATTACTACATATGATTTGAATAAACCTATATTTTTTTGTTAATTTATTTTAATTATATATTATAGTAGAGTCGCCCCCAATGTAGACAAACAAAACAACTCTATTAAACTAAGGCACTCGTTACTCGTTAATCAGCTTCACCTTTAAATTAAGTAAGGTTAATTATTTTTTTATGAAAAATTAAGTATTTTGTTTGTACACCCATGCTTATTTATATTTTTTCTTTTGTTTTACAGTTTGAACATTTCTTTTGATATTTTTTATTATTGCTTTGTTGTTTCACTCTATTATTGTTCTTTTGTATTAAGTCAATGCCGTTACCGTCGTGGGTTTAATAAAATAATAAATAAACATTCGCTCTACAAACATTAGAAATATGACAGGATTAATCGATTCAATTTAGGAAAAAAAATATGGCTATTGAAATAAATGGATTCCCACGGATACGTCACGGTAAATACGATAGTAGAGTTACTTAGCTACACTTATGATTGGTTTGTTGTTAGTTAATGCCTTGTCTGAGCCTCGGGCGAGGCACTAAAACGATCAAAAGTACAGCAACGCAAATCTATTACCTTATTAGTAAAAATTGCTCTCTTAACAAATGAAGGGATAATTAATAAATGCCCATAGAAACGAATTATGGTCTTTATGAGAGATGATGATTAGACAAAATAATAAATGAATCTCACCGTCAACATTGGGGAATTTA
>JAGTTH010000839.1:0-29344 GCA_022606485.1 Agraylea sexmaculata
TCTAAATCGTAACTAACCGATCGATTCAATTTTTTTTTATTTGAGCGGGATTTGAACCCATGATCACAGTATTTTCTTAGCTATTACGATGGTTAATTTATTGTAAATAGTAATTAATATGGTGAATAATTTGTATACCACCAATAATAATTATTATTATAAATATGTAGAGAAATGTTTATAAAGTTTTTCGATATATATTTTTTTATCATTAAATTAATTAGTTTTTAATCAATTTTATCATAAACATAAATTCACAAATCACACTTATTAATAAGTATTAATACTTTAAAAAAAAGTTAGTCCACAGAAATTTTATTAGTAAAAAATACTGTGGAAATTACAACTAACAATTTTATTTAATTTATGGAATCACACCAAGAATTCAATACTATCAACAATCATATATTTTTTTAAAATTAAATGTTTTTAAGTTGCAATTATATTAGAAAATACGCAGGTTAATCATAATTTTAAATATATTTCATCAATCAATAATAATAAATTAATTATGAGAGGCTTATATAAAAATTCAAGTGCATACCGATCTACCTATTATTTTTAATTAATTTATGTATTCATACTCTTCGTTATCCAAATAATATAAGTTCAATTAAACTTGCCAAATAAATGAAATTATAAAATAAATAATGTATATAGTTTTTGTGGAATATAATGGCCAGTTTAATGTTCATCAAGCGAATCAAATCTGAACGTCCAAAGTATTTCAAAATACCGTTGGGAAATTCTCAAATAAACAAGGAAAAAGTCCTCGGTTAATTATTACGGCCTTTGTATTTCAGTTTAAAGAAAAAAGAGGGGAATTCGTGTTCATTTCTCCAGCAATAATTATGGTTGGTCGCTTCCAAGATGTCCAATAATTGAGACTCAAGCTTTGAATCGTTCCATGGGGACAAATAAGACTTCACTTTATGATCTCTCTCCTTTTTTTCAGTTATTCAAATTCAAATCGTTCAAAAGAAATAACTTAAGTATACCTAAATTTATCTGAAGGAGAAAAAAGACATCATTCATGCAGACAAATTAATGTAATTTAATATAATTAAATTTTTCTAGTAGGAATGTGTAAAACCTTTCTTTTTGAATTTTTGTTTACAATTTACTGGTTAACCCTGACCCTTTGATATTGTTGTCCTTTTTAAATTTAAATTCATCTATATTTTAAACTTGGACCATTTACTTATTAAAAGGCGACTATAAATCTTATAAGTCTTTCAATTTCACAATAATTTTTTCATACTCTAATACATAGAACTTTTAGACCTTTTCCTTGAATAATTAATAATTTTTATTTATTACTTTATTGTTATGAAGGATTTTTTTCCATTTTATACAAATTGTTAAAAAAAACTAATAAACCGGTAACGCAGTTCGTACGTTCAACAGTATTTTAACAGTTCACTCAAATCCAATTCATTTAAAAAAAATCATTATATTCCCTTAAATAAATGTATCTGATTAAAATCTGTTAAGTATTAGATATTTGTGATAAAAAATAAATTTTCCTAATATAAAACAAGCTAACAAAACTTTTGGGGCCCCGTCACAATTGTGTCCTGTGAAAGTTTGTCGTATTTTTTGTAGGTTTTTTTTTATACCCGATCCTCTTTTAGATTCATTTTAAAACATGGCCGGCATGAAATCATTAAGTGAGGCAATAAAAAGCTCGGCCCCATGTAAACTTTTCAAATAAAATACTGCAAGAAAAAAAAAGCGGACAAAGAAGCCGGAGAAGAGGAGGAGGAAAAATCCACCACTGATTATTCTTCAAAACGTAATGAGAGAGAATTAATGTAAATATTCTACAACGGTTCTTCTTCCCCTCATCTCCCTTTTTAGCGAAACTTTGAAATCGTAAAGTTCTTCTTTTTTTGCGCAAAATTATTCCGACTCGAGTCGAACCGGAAAGTTGTCCATTCCGGAGGATTGTGTCTTTCAAATTGATAATTCAAAATGTAAACTTTGCGTAATGCAGGTCTTTTCTCCATCCCCCTATGAAATCAACCATTGTCACAAATTTATTAGTGGAGAAATCTTTTTGTAATTCACTTAGTGAATTAAAATGACAGAATCGCGTTGTGAGCCGCCATTAGAAACGCTGAAATGAGAAGAGACACGAATCGTCGAATAAAAAGAAAATTTGTCCCATTATTAAGAAGACATTCTAATTAAGCTAATACAATAATACAATCCACTTTAATATAAAGTATTTGTACTCAATACGTATGTATTCTGTCAAGTGATTGCTGGAAATAATTTATTATTCATTCATTGAGGCAGTTGCTTGTCAATCAAAAGGTTTTTTTAATTCAAAACCGCCATCCTCCTATTTCTGCCCCCATTTGGATGATTATTTATTCACATCAATATATCCGCATTTAAATTGACCATTGTGGTTTGCCAATTATTCAGGGAAGAGTTGCTCGTTGATTTTTTTATAAAATTTCCCCTTCTGCACATAAAAATAGTCACACTGTATGACTTTTTAATACATTATTTATACCTACAACATGTCAGTCAATTCGAACAACGAAGATATACAAAATAAAAATAACTAACAACAGCAGATGAATTGTAGAAATTAAATTATATATATAATTAGATATAAAATTCAACAATTCAATTTTTTGAATGATTTATTGATTGAATTATAAACAATTTATTTAGTACATATTAAATAAAGATTTCTATTGAAAATGCTTATAATTAATTAATTTTATTTATTAAAAACAATCCTTTAGTTAAGCTTTTAGTTTTATAAATGTTGTTTTAAACAGCAGTAACAAAAAACAAAATCGAAGATAGTAAACCCTATGGTTCTATAAGAGAAATAAGAAGACACATGAGATTATAATAAAATGGGAGAATAAGAATATAAAAAATTTGTTTAAATAAATTAAGTAGGTCATTAAATATATAATACATCTAAGAAAATATCTTTATATTTGATAAATAAAAATAAACCTATTTTAATACAAAAATTCCATTTATATATATATATATATATTTATATATATATATATATATATATATATATATATATATATATATATATTCTTAATTTAATATACACCTTGTATATATTTTCCAACCATAGGTTAAAATATTACAAATAAACACCAAGAGTAAAAATTATAAATATTAATGGTCAAAATGATTCTTTAAAGCCACAAGTTCATTGATTTATTTCGAAGCTAAAAAGGCTTTCGTTCGAAAGGTTTGCATTTTCAGTAGTGCAAAGGTTCCGAATCCTCCCGAATTTCAAACTGACTCCCCTGACTTTTCATGAAAAATAGAAGAATGACTAGTATTAGGAATTAAGAATAGTAGTAATAAAGTGCTAATTCAGAGCTAGTTCCAAAAGTGTATATATATGTGTATATAAGGTGAATGCTAAAATATCATCAAATAAATTTAACATTTTAAAGTTAACATTCATATTACTCTGAACTATTTTTTTCAAATAAATATTATTTGAAAATCATTTTTTAAGCATAATCTACAGGTTTATATACACATAACCTCAATTTCAAAGACTAGAGAATTTATTATTTAAATGAAAGTGAGTGTTTCTAGAATAAAACTGCACTGTGTCGTGAATCAGTGCAAGTCTTTTGAATAAATGACACCCTTCAAACATTTTCCATCCCGTATAGCCACAACAATTAAATAATTCCACCCTATCGCTCCACTGAAAGCTTCCAATAAAAAAAACGATACCAGAGACATTCTCTGTGAATGGGGAGTAAACGAATTCAATATTTTATAGGAAAGCGGAATCATTGTTAAAAAAGTGTTATGGTAAGATATCAGTCAAAGTTGCGAAGACTTCCTCTTTATGGAATCCACCCCCTGAGAAGCCACCCCCAACCCCCACACCGCCGGATAAAGGACGGACAGCGGTCATTTTTACTCGTGCTTTTCAATCTACTTTCTTCTCGGCAAGCCGGTCAACTTAAGCTCTAAGCCATGAGGCTATTTTTTACATCTGTATGTTTTGTTCGTCCTTTTCTCTTGTCCACAGCCACAGATGTCATTTCTCTTCCGTACTTTATCCACTGTATGTATACACAAATCCATCTCTTTCCACACGATAACCTGACACGTTTATTCCTGTCTTCCGTCGATAAATGTGTGACTTTTTTCCCACCATGACGAAGATTACCCCTCATCTCATTCAAACCAGAAAGCTTTCACATTGCTCTCATTTAGACAACCTTGTGATGAGAAGTACCAACATTTTATATTTTATTTGAACGCTTAAAGAATTTATACAAATTAATAAATAAATTAAGATTAACATCATTCGCTTGATGGAATCCACATTTTATTTAAGAAACAAAAAACCTCCTAAACTGATGAATGAGTCCTAAACTGTCCTAAGCATGTAGTTTTTGTCAAAATAGTGAAAGTTTCAATTTAATTTCTTTAAAAATAGCTTATCATATTTTCTTTGATTTTAATATTTACCTTTATCTCCCGTTTTGCAAAAAACTAACCTTAACCAAAATCATTTATTTTGACAAAAAACCTCATATTTGTTTATTTAAATACCAATTTTTACTCTTAATGACTTGAATTAACTGAGAATATTTTAGGAGATGGTATTGCAAGAGCACTTTTAAAAGAAAAATAAGAAATATTTTTTTAAATATATTGAATATATAAAATTTAAAAAATCATTAATAATATAAATAGTGCTTTTGGAATCAAGTTTGGGTCACAATTTCAGCAACAACAACAACAGCTGTGTCTTTGTAGTACTCAGTAGTGACGCCTTTATATTGTATCTTTTGCCTGATTAATAATTAAATGAAATGCTTAATTTATATTCTTTATATCTTAATATATTTAATATTTTTTGCTTATATTTGCGATACCCTACCACCTCTTAAAATATCTTACAAACAATTAATTTGTAGCTACATTTTTGTTTTATTATCCCATTAATTTGTAATTTTAATTATTATATTTAAAAAATAACAATCAGGCGTATTCTTAAATATGTATATAAACTAAAATAACCACCTATATTTAGAATGCATTTGGTTACAATAATCAATTTGCAATTAATTGTTAATTAAAGTTAAGTCAATAATTTTTAGTTGAATGGTAAATGGACCCTACTGAAAAACTATTTCACTTTATATACAAACTATTTCACATTATATATATATATATAAATATATATATATATATATATATATATCTATATATATATATATATATATATATATATATATATATTAACTATAATAGAATGAATTTGGTTCCAAAATAATCAATTTCAATTGATTGTTAAGTCAATAATTTTAAGTTGAATTCTAAATGGAAGCTCAACATATATAAAACTACTTGTCCATATATTTATTTAAAATTTTAATGATTTGAAATTGTAGTGTTAACCGGTTAAAAAGTACAATAATATTCTTACACAAACAGGTACTCTGTAATTTAATTTTCGAAGATGCCCCCAAGATAAGGGTGGGCGTGGGGTGGTACTGATAAGGATATGGTGTATAATGGGGGTTGTATGGCGAAGGGGATCGAGCAATCTTTAACAGGAGCTTAAGCTTATAAAAGCTCCGGCGTTAATGGCCGGATACAGGAAATTGCGCACTCATATATCTTCAGCCAGATTTATGAAAACCAACCAACCCCCATCACATGTATCGCGACTATCTTCATATACGCAATTCCTACCCCCAATTTCATTTCAAACTACATATATATTATAGCTACCAAAAAAAATAATCTTTAAATATAAATCAAACCTCACATCAGTAGTACATAAAAATTTCATTAAATGGCTAGAATAAAGTAACACATATTTAATTACTAATAAATTTATTTATTTATTTGCATATAAGCGTGCATATAACCTTTTTTACAGACAAGACGAAAATAAAAGTATTAAAAAAGGTTTAAAACAAAAAATTTATGAATAGAATATTTGTAAAATAAAATAAAGTGTGGGAAGCAATAATTTAATTTAACCTAATCTATAAGGTACCTTCTAAGCCCTATAGGTGGCAGGATTGGTGGGAAAGAGGTCACTCAGATTATTTAATAATATTTTTATTAAATATTCGTTTAAAACAAATTATATATATCAATATTTGAATGTATTGGGATTTTGCAAAAACATTTTTATCCATCATATTTAATAATAAATAAGTTTGATTCACCTGTACTGCCAGTCATATTTCTTTCCGTTAATAAATTTAAGCCGTTGTTATTCCACATTAATTTGAAATTAAAATGACCATTGCTTCCAAAACAAAGACACATTGTAAATATAAAAAAAATATAATCGATGTAAATTTTTTTTTATTTAAAAACCATTAATTTGTCCTGCAATTATTAATAATACTTTTTTAGCTCAGTTCTTAAATTATTAATAAAGACACCCATTATAAACAGATAATTTAATAGAAAATTACATGTGATATAAAATTAAAGGTAAATATGTTAATCATATAGGTTTATTAATAAAAGGTAAAAAGCAATAATAGTGTAGGAAATATTTAAGGATTATTTCAAAGTACCTATGTTATCCATAAATAAAAATTATACTGTTTTTTATAACTTCTTTTAAAGATCATAGTGATTCTTTTTGTTGCTTATTTAATGTTATGGCAAAGTAAAACTTTCAGATCTCTTTAGCGCTCAAGCAAAATACAATATGAGGAGGCTTTGAACTCAATTGCCTATTCCCTCTTCCTTTATGTTGTATATACATACTAGAATTCCAATATAAGCTCATATATGGCATAAATATTTCACGGGATGTAAGCTCTTCGAGGCTTTAAGGGATGGTCGTAATAAAAAGGGAAGCTAACGAACCAACCTTTATTCAACTAAGCCTTTCGCAAATAACCCCGAATATACAATTTATTTTACACCCGGCCTTAATTATCAAAAATCATTCATTCCAAAGTAATAATATTAATATTAATATTATTATTTTTATTATATTATTCTAGATGGATTGTCTTATCAATTGAGAAGCTTTAATTTTGAATTTTTTATTTATTTCTTTATTAATTACTACAAATTCTTTATTTCATTTTACAAAGTTTGATTAATAACAAACATATTATGAATAAGACTTAGTTGGAGAGAGTATATAAATATTTATACCAAAAAATAACATGAGAATTTTTATTTGAAATCACAGGTACCTAATATTAAATTATAAAAAGAATGGGAGAAAATAAAAACCTATTAAAAATATGAGATATTTATTTCTACTAATAATAATAACCACTGCAATTAGATATTAATCCAAAATTATATAATAGCTTTTCATTAAATTTAATCAGTTGATGACAGGTTTAACTAATACAATAATAAAGCTCATTTTACCTTAAAATATGTATATCCATGTAAATTTACAGCTGTATTTTATTCATACATTATGCTTTTTAATTCAAATAGTATTTACACACAATATTAATAGCCATACCTTGAGCTAGAGCACTGGTATTATCACGATCTTTAATTAATATATTATCTTAAGTGACCATACACTTCTTATTTTCCCCTAATTATTAAAATAATCTAGACGTTTTTTTTATATAAATTAATTTTTAATGTACCAAAATGTGTTGTGTTATAAAGTTAGTAATAATAGTAGAGGGTCTTATGGAAGTGGTATGTCCAGTGGCCAGTGGGGCTTAGGAGGGTGGTTCTGGACTTGGGGGTGTATTTTCTCCACTACCGTCCTCTTCCTGGATATGGATAAAGGGTGTTTTTTATCACAATTAGATCATTGAAACGAATCAAATATGATATTTATATACAAAAATCAATGTCTCAAAATGATAATTTGGTTTTCTGTTTTATCATTTTTGTAGAGATGTGAGAATTTCCATATAGAACAAAGTACAAATCAAAGTGTATTGAAGGGATGTAGTCTGATAAAGTGGATTTCTGACGATCATTTCAAATGTCTCGGTAGCATAGTGGTTAGTGCAGTAGGTTCGAGTCCTGCCTGAAATGATTAGTGTATCGAAGTTAATTCATTTTTTCAGTTAAGTTCATTATTTCGCTTTAATTTAATGTATATAAAGTATATAAAATCACTGATTGGTTCAACTGATTTCACAAAAATATAATATTAATTAATTTCCATATTGTGAACAACGTTTCTATTCTGACTCGACTAACAACTCTTTATAATAAATACAAAATACATCACTATTCATGACGAAATATATATATTTATATACTACCCCAAACTAACTTTCATACATTTATTTAGCTGCTCTGTGTTTGTTTTGTATTTGTAGAGGAAATGTTTAGCTTAAGACACCCGCAAAAGCGAAATCATTACAAATAACTGTTTTGGTTACATCGTTATATTGTATATTGTAGTTTTTTGGTATGACCAATGCAAGTAATCAATCTCGTCAAGTAATATTGACATATTCAAAGTTTGACATTTGCTCTACAAACACAAAAAAACAAACGGCCGTATTCAATGTAATATTTTTTATTAATTTTACGGCCCAAGGATCTTTTCTTGAGAGGGTTTTTTTATACACAACATCGTGTTAATTGTCTGTCGGTAATCTTAACTATTACTTATTACACAAGTCACCGACTAAATAATCAGTATTTACCCTACAATACAGAAAATCAGATTAAAACTGGATCAAGACGATCGATCGGGATTTTTCCGATGTCCCAGTCGTAATAACCGATCAAATCTATTTAAAAAAATTGACTTTCAAATACTGTGGTCATGGGATATATCTTATCCCATGAGATAATTTACAATATCTTAATTGAAACCAGCTGTATTTTTTTTATTCATGTGTGAATTGAAATAACTCGAATCAAATATTCCCATACAATTCCATACAAACTGCTATTAATCCGTTCCAGCCCCCCAAAAAGTCCTAGGAAAAAGATGATTTTTTTAACGTACTATATTTTTGTACGTTAAAAAAATCTATTTACATATATTTGAAAGAAATAGACAAGTATTTACTTTACAATACAGGAAATCAGAGTAAACCTGGATCAAGCCGATCGATCGGGATTTTAAAAATATTATTCCCGATCTTCCAGTCGTAATAACCGATCAAATCAATTAATTTTTTTTGACCATTTGATCCATGAGCTATTATTACGCTGGTATTGTGATGTGTATTTATGTACACCAATACAACCAAGATCTAGTCTATTCATATACGCACCAATGCTATCAGCTGTATATGCTCTCATACATCGGCTTGATTGATTTCATACAGATTACTCATTGAATGTCTGCGTTGGTGAAGGAAGCAACCCGTTATTATGAGAAGCACCCCTGTGGTGTTTGTTGCTGATAGTGATAGTGTCTTGGTTATTCCATCAAGTCTCGGGGTGGACAGCAGCACATTCTTGGGGTGGTCCACTCCACTGTGTCAACACTTCTAGCTCGCTATTATTTAAAGAGCTCTCTGATGTCCATATAAGAACACGACACACCATCCACCATCTTAATACTATCTATTATTTACCATCTCGCTAATTGTCATTCCTTGTATTCACTAATTACTTACATAAAATAACCTGAAGATGATATAATCACCCTAACTGGTTATAAGGCTCAGTTATACTCAGGAAATCTATTGAAAAACCTTCGGGTAGACCTAGGCTAAGATGGGCGGACGAGTTCTATAAGGTAGTTAGGAGTTTAGGAATTAATAACTGGAGGGGCATTAAGTGGAAGATGCTGGTACGGGAAGCCTTGGTTCATCACTGAACTGGAGTGCTTGTGATGATGATGATGATGATTGAAAAACCTTCATTTAAAAAATTATCGACATATCAACACAAAGAGGAAAGAAAATAAATATTTTTTAACTTCAGGTATTAGTGGTACTATTAATGTTTCTTTATTAAATTTTTGATGCAAACATTTGGTTTTAATGTATACATTCATTATAAATATGCCATATTAGCAAACATTGTCCAAGTGAAAGTTCTTTTGACGTATTCGAGCTCTGCAACGATTTCCTTTATAATATTTATAATAATATACCACCAGCTTAATATATGGGTTCAAATCCCGCTCAAGTATTTTTTTTAAATTCAGGTATTACGATTGGGAGATCGTATCGATCGATCGTCCTGATCCAGGTTTACTCTAATTTCGTGTACTGTAAGGTAAATACTGATTATTAAGTCGGTGACCTGTGTAACTAGTAATAGTTAAGATAACCACAAGACAATTAACACGTTGTGTATAAGAAAACCATCTCCAAAAGCTCCATTAGATAGCTTTCTCTTAATATAATAAAAATGTAAGCTGTGCAGTGTAGCAATAGTAGGCAATTTAAAAACTGTTTTTAAACCCTCTTGACCAAGGTGTGCATATATATAAATAAAATTCTGATATAGATACAGCTTCTGTTTTTAAAATTATTGATGATGCTGAATAAAAATCCATAATTAACCCAAAAACGGATTTTTTGTAGATACTTTTATGTGTTACTGACCCACTTATATGACATTTTTTTTATGTAACACCAAAGTTTATTTTATGTTACGGACAATATAATCACCATATTCGTCTTCTTCTAAAAATAAAATACATAAATAAATTGCAAGCATTTTATTCAAATTGTTAATACATATATGTATAGTACATTTTTATATAAAGACTACCAATCCCATATTCATAAAAAATTAATACTGTTATAATAATTAAAGTTTGCTTGTGCTATTATATGTATAATAAATTTTATTAAATAATAACAGTCTTTAATATACTAAGAAAACTAAGTAGATATATTTTTAATGTTACTTAGCAATTTTGTCTTACGATAAATAGTTGGCAGCTTGCATTTTTTTTCAAATAGGTATTTATTATCAAATTTGATGATGCCAAGTAAAATGTATGTGTTTCTCGTTTTACTGAAAATTATTCGAGCTTGATTCTCTTTTGATTTTAAACACCTCAACTAATCATTATTATGAGAATTGCACCTTTGTACATTTCGTCAAATTACATTAAATTTTTACAGATTTTCATCATTTGTGAAAAAATCAACTATTACTAAAAACTATTAATAAAATATGGGTGATGATATTAATTTATCTTTTTTTAGGAATAGAAACAGCTTGAGTTGTTCTCCAGTTTCATATTTACCTTGGGGTCATCACCACTCAGACTACAACTACATCACAAGAGATTCTCGTTCAACAAAAGATCTCACAAAGCAAAACACACACACATATTCAACCACCCTCAACCACCCACCACCCTAAATTCACCCCCTATAGTCCAGTCGTCTACTAAGTACATATACAGGAAAATCTATTTCTGAAGACAACACACATAAAGCATTCTACAAGTGAAAAGGCTTACGTATACTAACATTCATGTATGTGACAAATAAATAATAAATAATTTATTATCATTGATTTTTACTAAATAACAACTTATTCGGATAATGTATATTCTAATTACCCAACCATTTAGTTATAAAATAATATAAACATTATATAATAATCATGGATATTATCATTTCAATATTTATTTTGTGATAGTAAAAAAAATATTAAAATAACTTAAAAATAACTCTTATCAATTTCAAATGAATTTTAGGGAAAATCCACTTGAAAAAAATTAAATATATAACAAAACTTAAGCACATGTCCAAATGTCCCTTTTCTGTGTTTTTCACAAGATTATTTTAAATTGCAATTTGTATATTTTGTATGTATTTTTATATTCTTGATTATTTCAAATATTCAAATAGTGTATTTTTATCAAATTAAATATCACGATGATTTTAATATTAAATAAATAAAACTGTACATTTTATTCCGTGTTTAGTCACACCCAGAGATGTGCCAAAGGCATACGAATATTGTTGTATTATACCTGTATAATAACGTCATATTTTAACGAGTGTATTAATAAAAAATTATAATAAAATACTATTATATTCGTCTAACCTTGGCACACCTATAATCACACCGCAAAACCTGTATATTTATAATATAATGACATATATTACCAATCAAAGCGGTTTTTGCATGTCTAAAGTTCACTTTACAAACATAAGAAAAAGAATTAACGCACAAACATACTTTTTATAATACAAACTTTGGGTAAATATAGTTTGTTATTTCATGGAGTATGTATTTTTTTTATTACAGCATTGCTATTTTATTATTCTGAATATAAATTAATAATATTGATGATGATTGTTGTATTGTTGATAAGGGATTGATCAAAAAAGCAAGACACGTAGCGGTCAATGCGGACAAAGTCGTGATGAAGGAAGTAAGAACAAGGAATAGTTGTAGTATAAAGTAGAAAGAACTAAGGTGAGATTCCTTATCGATAGATATATTGTGTATAGGATTAACGTCAAACAGCCTTCGGGCATTCCATCCAACTTTGCTCTCTTCAACAAGATGGTGCTAAACTTGAGTTGCCAGAAATAAATAAAGAAATAAACACCCTCCACAACTCACCCCCCACACCCTTACGGCTAATCCTGTCTGAGGCACTCTTTTTGGGACAATTCATATCCTTTAATATTTGTATCAACAAGTCGTTTTAATATAACCACCAAAATTTTTATTTTAATCCTCTATCCTCTTGAGAAATCCTCCATGCCTCTTCAATTAAAAAAAACTACCTAAAGTTTTGTACGAAATATAATAAAAATGTCTATAATTGAAACATTGGTGATGGTTTAATGAAAATACATGCAGTCCGGTGTTGCAACTTTTTTTTTAATTATCTTTGATTCATTTAAATTTTAGATTTAAAAAAAATATTGCACGAAACTGCAATATTTTGCGCGAATATTTTTATGATGTGAAAATTTCTAATATTTATTGATTTCAATTATAATAAATAATAATTCCATGACTGATTTTAATAATTTTTTTTACAGAATTAATATACACCGTGAAGTTTTTTTTATTATAGTTAAAAAATAGTATATATATATATATATATATATATATATATATATATATATATATATATATATATATATATATATATATATATATATATATATATATAAATATATCCTAAATTTATCCATATTCAAGGTAATCTGCAATATTTATCGTAAATGAATGAATGAGTTCTGTTTTGTGAATAATTGAAAAGCCTAATATGTATAGTTCAATAATAGATGTACCCCTCTGATTAGTCGAATATACATATGTATATAAATCAAACGCTTAATTTTTTTATGTTTGTAAGATGAGACCCTAATTTAGTATAAAAATGGAGATGACACAAGAGTTGAATGTTTAATTTAAGCTGTCTGAATTGATTGAATGTTTGGTTGTTTGAAAGTTGAGTGTATTTGTTGAAGATACCTGCAAATGACGCGTCGCTCATGCTCAATTTAACGCTTCTCTGCCGTACATTCTTTGAAGTCGCCATCGACTGGAATATTGGTCGCTTGTAAACTTACTAATTTATTATGAAAAAAAATTAAATATTTATATCTATAGTACTATAGTAAATAAAGCCACAATATTAAATCTGAACGTCATAATATTAGTTTCGTATAATGTTCATATTAATATTATATTACTTTAAAATATTTAGGCGTTATAAAATACCTACATATTTTAGGCATGCCTTATATGAGAACAAAATTATTTGTATTTAATAGTCATATAACTAGATAATATTAAATCGACAAAAAGATGGTCATGAAAATTATAAAACCAATTATTTTATTGACTTAACTTAAATACAGGAATAAAATTTTATAATAAAATATTGTTAATTTAAATGAATATACTATATTCAATTTTTGTCGAAAATAGAGAAAAAAACAGTTACATAAATGCAGTAAGTGAAAAAGGATATTTAATATATTTTGTTAAATATTATTAATTATTTTGTAAATTATTTTTAATTAATTATGCTTTTGGAATCGACTTTTGGCCAGTATCTTGAAATCTATCTGTTTCTGTGAAATACTCTACTCTAATAGTAGTGACTGTCTCGTGTGTATTGTTTCTTTTAAATACTTAATTAATATTTTTTTTAATAAAAAAAATATTTAATAATATGTATAGATATTTAATACTCTATAAAAAAAATTCAGTTTATTAAAGTCCACCCTGTATAACAAAAAATATTTTTTTAAACGTTGATGGTAATGCAAAAAATGTCTTATGTAACTATTTAAAAGCCTCTCAAGGTAATAACATAAAATTTAGATTATTCAATAGCCTTTTAGATAACAAATTAATTATTAGATTTTTTTATATATCGTGATGCCTTCCCTATTGACGGGAGTCCCTTTATAAGGGGTTGGCCAGGCCACCTTGGCCTTTACGGGAGAATATAGTAGAGATGGTTTCCCAGGCCACCACACAGCAATGAGTACTTAAGATCTAGTTTGCTAAGCTAGATCTACCAAGTGACTCCGGTGCCGTGAATCGAACCCGGGAGTCTTCACTCACGAGTCCGTTACACTAACCACTGGGCCACAAGGCGGATTATTTATTATTAACAAAAAATGGAAATTCCAGATATTTACTACTAAAAAAAATACTTGACAGCAGACTTGAAATCAGTGTTATTTCGATTAATTATAAAAAATATGAGTGAAGTGTAGAAGGAGCCAAGCAATATTTGCTCATGTGGTTCGGCGGCATTTCACCTGTTCAAGTCGGCATATAATTGAAAAGATGCCATCCCCCGTCCATAGGATGTTACCCCATCCGCCAACCAACAAACACCATCACCCCCCTTCAATATCGTGTGTCAATCCAAACACTGCTTCTATTTCCTCTTTATTTTTATTCTATTCTATTCCATTCTGCCAGTATACACAATCCGTTATCCATCTATTTTTTTATCCGCGTTTTGGCTTGAACGCATCTCCCGTTTAACCGCGCGCGACTCAAAGATCAAACAAGACACAACAATTTTATTCTTTTACAAATTGAATATTTTACAACGTCTTCGTAAGCAACAGCTGTGTATCTTTCAGTTAAGATATACAGTTTTTGAAAGAAACATTTAATTATTTACACCGCAATCGATAACTTATTGTAAAAAATACCTACTTTCAAACAAATATTGTATTTGTTAACTAATTTCATACAAAGTTGGTTAAACTGCTGGTACACAATAATAAATCTGAATGATAATATTGACAATAAACAAACTTAACCATTGAAATCGAATTAATGTTACTACAAACAACTGTTTCACTTAATCACTATTTTTATTTCTCTTCTCTATTATTCTATTTGATCATTTATGCTTTTTATATTAATTTGAGATTTTTGTTTTTATTTTGATTCGTTGATTACTTATTAAATAATTCTGAAATTGTATTTATTGTTATATTGTGTCATTATTATTTTTTACTATTGTTTTATTTTATGATATTTTTTGGTCTAGTTTATATTATTATTAGGCTTTATGATTTTTACTTTTATTATTATTATCGTTTATGCCTTATATATTAGATTTTTCATGGTTATTTGATTATTTTTTATTTTATTTAGCTATTCTAACGCATTGTTAATGGTTTTAACGAAAGAATAACTATTATAAAGTTACGATGGTTGTTATGTATGTATGTCAATAAAATAAAATAATAACACTGCCCAATATTTTGGGATACTTGTACGGAACAATATAATATTATGAAATTCGCTTGTGCAGATTTTTAAATTAATCTAGAAAAATTCATGCATTAACTAAATAATAATTAGCAGTGTGGGTTTCGGGTTTGGATGTTCAACAATAGTATGTATTTTTTTCAGAATCAATAGAGCTTGTGCTCCATTAATTATACTTGTTATAATAATGAATCGTTGAAAGATCTTTTTTTTATTTTCACAGTTGATTTTATGTGTTGTAGACGAGTAACAAACATTTGAATAAAGAGCAGTATTACGGCTCAATCAACGTCGACAAAGAAGTCCAATGGAGGACGACTGGACGCAAGTGAGTCGAAAGATTTAACTCGATTGTGGCCTCAAAGAAACAGCATGCATCCCACAATGGACGATTTATAAAAAGGAGCATTATTGAGAAATAAAAATAACCAAAATATATATTGTGTGTTGTGTGTATCTGCGGTGAAATAATCAAAGCAGTTTAGAAATATAGCTGGGGTTGGCTTACAACATTACCAACCCCCGGCAGCTAACCACAGATATATCGATCCACCCTGCTGAGACCTCACCTGAAAGGGATGATTTATATAAAAAAGGAAAATAACCTGACGGTAATAAAAAAATACTTGCTTCAGCCTTTTCTTACAAAACATACACAAGGGGGAGAAACAACTCTTCAACCGTTTCAAACAAATACACCATAGTTTTATTTTTAGGATTTCATTTCAGCTTAGTTCCAGAATAATTTAATTGATAATTTATTACTCGATTTTTTTTATAATATAAATACATATATTAACAATTATTCCACAAGTTAAATTTTTTTAATGGATTTCTAAATGGTTGCAATTGATATGCAAATTATAAGAATAAATCATTAAGTTATAATGATTCTAAAATGGATATCATTAGAAAATTAAATAACTTTAAATAATTATTTTTGTTAATGTAGAGTCCATTCATATATAAATGTATGAATAAAATCCAGCTGTAAATTTACCCTGATATCCTGAATTGTAAGATATATATACATATTTTCAGGTAAAAAGAGCTTTATTACTGTGATAGTTAAACCTGTCATCCTGTTTTGGTTACATTTAATTAAAAGCTATTTTTTTAAATTTTAATATGTTATCGCAGTGGTTTTTATTATTACAATCTCATTATTACATTATTACAATTAAATACATATCTCATACTTGTAAATGGGTTTTTATTTTATTTTTTGTTCCCATACTTTATATTATTTAATATTAGGTACCTCCCATATATCACATATAAATGTTAATAAAATTCTATATACTTTGTACGCCTATGTAATGTTTTGAATTATTCAAACTATTTAAAATTCATAGTTATAATGATATATTTTCAAATGTATTATTTTAATAAAATGATTTCATTCATGCAAGTTAAAAAACAAATATTTATTGTATTGTATTGAATAGCATAAAAATAAAACAGTATACTAAAACGTGATTCTACAGGGCTGTTTTTGTGCATTTTATCGGGGTATATTTTTATGGCAAGGGGTGGCAGGTTCACCCTCATCCTCCTGCCGGTGTCTGTATTGCGGTTAGATATATTTCATAAGGGTGTCGTCCAATCAGGGCTTGGGGTTTTATTACATCCATAAATTCATCATAACATAGTGTATCCCCATTGGATGGTGGCTATCCTGTGGGAGGGTGAAATGGGAGCCTCCGCCCCGACTCCATATTAATATTGGATTTTTACAACCACCACGTGCCTTTCGGCCAACTGCGCCATTTTCTATCAAACGTACAATAAAAATATCCATTCGAATTTATATACAGAAACCCAACATAATGGAAGAATTCATTATTAAGCTGGTACGTAAAATGAGCATTTATAAATGTGATAGACATAAAAGAAATTGCTAAATCCCAGCTTCATTTCTCTCCCCCATTATGAAATAAGCACTCGAATGTGTGTGAATGTGAGTTGACGAAGAATAAAATTAAAGGAGGGTATCTCCTCGTATGGGGTGAATTAATTATTAATAGACACATGAAAGGGTTGCTTCCTGTAAAATTATTCATAATTGAAAGGTAAAACCCCACACCTACCCAACTCAACCCCATTCATCTTTAAACATATTTAATCTTTATGGTGATTTAGATCGGGGTCCCCTTTGTTATGCTCGAACCTCTTGAATCATTAATGGGAAAACTAAATCTCATATACTTGCGACTATTTAAATAGAATTTATTATAAATAAATCAATATATTATAATTAAGAAAGTATACTTAAACTTTCCTTATTCTTCATTTATTTTATAATTATTTATTCAATATGTATATGCTTCTATGATATGTAATAAAGATGGGGTAGAATTTTAATTTATTGATATATTGAATCCTTCTTTCAATCTAGGAAATGAGAGTAAATATAGATAATATTATTATTCGGGATCGCCTGATTGTAATTTTTCTAATCAAGACCCTTGCTTAGATATATTATAAAAACACAATCATCATGGTTTATCTCTTTTAAATCCATGGAAAAATTTAACGTAACGTAAGTATTTAACTCTTTATATGTAGTATTTACAGTTTAGTAAACGGATAAACTTTTCAAATATATCTGCCTTAATAAATATTATAACAATAATTTATTTTCTTATCTTAAACAACAGCCTAGAATATTCTTTGTTATCTATTCGAAAACAAATAATAAAAACAAAACAATCGGGGAGAAATTATTGTGTTTGAGAAAAAAATTGTGTATTTAAATAAATTGTGAGTTTAGTTGTTGTGTTTGAGTGTAAAATTCGTGTAAAGGTCTTCAAATAATTAAAACAGTGATGCAATTCAATCAAGAAAATCTCCATCCCGTTGAAAAATTGACAACGGCGTGGGATCTGGATCAAATAGAGTGCTTTTTTGAATTTAAATTGAATTATATAATAAATTTTTATTTAATTTTACCATTATATCATACAAAGACCCATATTAAAATAAAATCGTAGTCGTTGACTTGCCTACGAGCTACGCCAAGAAACGTTCAGCCACTCCCACTCACCCTTTATAAATAATTAATTAATTATGAAATTTCTTTAACCTGTCAGTGGCAACCGTATTTATTTCCACTAATAAAAATAACAAGCCGTTGATGTTCCTTGCAATTTTTAAAAGCATGATTTATTATCTCATATGTATAATGTATAATATAAAAATCAATTTGTTTTTTCTCCTTTCCTGAAAAAATATTACATTAATTTTTGAATATTTTGATTACAGAAGTTCATAATAATTTATTCTAATTTTAAGTAGATAATTTTCTTTTACTAGTTACTAAGATTATTTCCTCAGTATTCACCTTACAATTCAGGAGTTCTGAATAAAATGTATGAAAATAATCGACTAGGGAATAACTGGTGGGGAAAAAGTACGGCTACTATTTTTTATGGCATATAATGATGTTGATAAATATTGCTTAAAGAAAAACTGATCTAAGCTTCACATAACCAAAATGGCATGCAATATACGTAAATAACACGATCATTATTATTTGTGTAAAAATAATTAAGGTTAGGTTTATTATTTTAAATATGATTGTGAGGTTGTATTGGTTACACAATATCGATAGAAATATAGTGCAGGTTGTATTGTTTGACATCATCCCCATAGAATCACCCTTCCTCCCCCAGCTTTACAATGCCTTCGCAAAAGTGTTCTGATACCGTCATAAAAAAGGTTTTCAATTCACAAAAAGCTCCTCCTCGAGTATGACTCACAAATTCGTGGTGACATCAACGAGAAGAACTATTTTAGAATAAAATGGTTTGCTTTATATTAATATAACTGAGTATTCTCTGTTACAACACTGCGGTACTCGTCAAGTTTTCCCATCTTTACAAGTATCATTTTTTCTTTGAATCCAACAAGAAGGATCGTATAAGTGGATCACTGCACGCGTCTCACTATCACAATCGGCCATCTTTCAGTACTTTTATGCCAACCCCCTCACATTTACTACACAATACATAGCTTTCCTTCTATTTATAAGTCTAAATTTGAAATGACAAAGCACTGGATGCAGCGTGGATGTCACAAACAATTTGACAGATTTTAAACGAAAAAAAAAATTTTTTTTCATGGAAGAAAACACTCAATCGTATATATATTTCACTTATAAATTCAAATATTCTTTGGGGGTATAATCGAATCGATTTTTCAAACATTACATTATATAATATAAAACTAATCTTAGCAATTTTAAATAATCCCTCCTGATTACTATTTCCTAGGCTAGATGATTTATTTTGTATATTTTTGGTTATATTCTCTTATAAAGGTGTTATAAAAGTTTACTTCATTTTTAATAAAAATCACAATTTTTATTAATAGTTTTAAATTCTTTATTGCTTTATAAATTATCATGTTGTATATTGAATAGCATATGGGGGTTAATTATTTAATGCCATATTTTTTGTCAAAATTTTCGATTAACATTTCATCATAATTCATCAAGTGTTCGTAACGAAAATTTTAATTTGTGTGTTAATATTTAATTTAACATTTTGTGTATATTTTCATAATATATAAGTACTTTTATAAGTATACAGTGGTAGTAACGCACTACTATTCTAAATAAATATAAAATTTCTGAAGAATTTATTCAAATTATACGCTTTTTATCATTTTATCTAAAATCATTATTACATTTGGATAATATTCATACAAGTATATTTTTAAATTCAGTACTTTACATCAGTTTATTCAAAAATCAGTTATGATAAAATGTAATTATTATCGTCGATCTGTGTGATGAACACTTTGCCTACTTTCAGGCGCACATCTATAACACGTAATAAATATTATAATTTATAGTATAAAAGTAATTTTATGATAATATAAGGTTTATATAAAGGGAAAACTGGCACCTGTTCACACTTATACCATGTTTATTTTGCTGGCCTTCTTCTTCGCTCCACACACTCTTTCTATGTAGTAATGTTTTTCTTTTTGTCACATTTAAAACTATCACACGTAAATTTATTATTTTAAAATTGGAAAAAAAATAATAAATTAAATTCCAATTCAGATAGAAAAATCTGATAAAAATAAATATATTACTTTGAAAGACTTATTGCGGCTTGTTTTATTTTTTATGTTTGGGGTTGTATATTTGGCGCAACTTTAACATTATTCCCCATAGTTAAAAAAACCTGACCTTCATTCAATTATGAAGTATCTTTTAATTCAACTTACGCATGCAATGATAAAACACTAATCAAATACAGGGAAAGTGCGAAGTAACGTCCAGACAGGACTACTTGGAGATCTTATTATTATCCGGTCAAAAGTTATTCGGCACTCTCCTTTGGGAAAAATCGAAAAGGTTAAGTACATCTCTCTCCTTTTCTCTCCCTGACTCCCTATTTATAAAAACGTGAGTGGGCATGTGATATTGTATAGATGTTTATTGTAGGTTAGCGCCGGATCAAGCGTCGAGTTGATGGAGTCCCTAGGGACCTTCCTGTGCCCCCCTTCACAATTCTACTTTGTTTTATACCCGCTTCTTTAGCTAAAAACAATATAATCTCAACTATCAAATGGGATTCTCTTCCATTTTTATTGAATCGTTTCATCCAATAAAGATACACACGCATTGTCTTCTCGCCATCTCTACTAAATATAAAAAACGGTGTCTTAAAATATGTTTGTGAGCCAATTGAATATATTAAGTTTAGATTTAATAATATTAAAATAAATTTTTGCGATTTTCATTATATTGACATTATTTAAAAAATATAATAAGCACAGTCGATTGTTCGTATATACATTAGTCAATTTTAAAAAGTGTTAAAACACCAGTCACGTCATCAATTTTAAAACATTTTATTTAAAGTCTTGTTACATAACAAGAAATCAGAGCAAACCTGAATCAACACTTGTTATTTCATCAATTTCAATCTTGTTAACATAAGGGCTATTAAAACTTATTATATTTGAATAGGAGTATGATTGATGTTTACAGCAAAATTTTATATTTATATTTTTAATGATATTTGACCTAATAATTACAAATGACATGCATAAATTAAAAGCCTCATCAAGGTATTTAAAATATTCATCATATTTTATATTAATTTCCATAGGATTTATGTTATAAGAAATGCCTTTTATGTTCTCATTCAATTATCTTGTGTGAAACAAGTAATCGACACAGAATACAAATGTAGAGAGGGAGATGCTCTCCTTTTTTTTGGCGATGTAAAAAATAAAATAATGGCGTATGTGCTGTGAAAGAGTGGCTATGTTTCGTGTCCAGTTTATTAAAGTCGCTTTTAAAAAGGGTCCAGTTCAATTTTTCATTTTCTCCACCGGACAAGACACCACTTTATTTTTTCGAGGGATCGTCCAGTACCCCTCTTTTCACCCTCCATACTCATGGTATTTCTACCCCCCAAAAACTCGCACCCCATCTTACAGGGACGGAAAACTAAGCTCAATATTTGTTTGAGAAAATTCTTCTACAAAATATCATATTATTGCATTGACGTTGTTCAAAAGTATACCGTTAAAAATATCTCTTTATATACATTTTTTTATTATTATTTATAATTTCTTTTAATAATAATATTGCAAGTAAACAAGGGTATTTACTGTAAAACCTGAGTCGATTGGGATTTAAATTATCTTATTATTCACGATTTCCCGATCCCAATAGCAGATCGATTTTATTATATATTTTCTAATCCGAATAGGACACAAATCTTTGACCACAATATTAATAATCGCGGAACTATTCTCTGAGCAATTACGCTATAATTTATAAATATACAAAGTTCAATGCAATATTTATAAATAATACAAGATAACTCAAAAAATATATTTAATTAACTCCATATTCCACTCCTGCGTGTTTTTTATAGATGAGACAAAAACAAAAACTAAACGGTAAGAAAAGTTTAGTTTAGTATTTTTATATAAATATATGAAAAATAGACAAATAATATAAAATAAAGTGAAGTCTAGGAGATAATAATTTTTCCATATAAGGTCGCACCTACACAATTCCTGTAGGTGCCAGAATTGGTGGAAAATAAATCACTCAGGTGCGCAAATTCGTCCCAAAGTCGTTGCAACCGATTGATAAGAAACACAATTGTTAATGGAAAATTCTAAATTTCTATCAATCAATCAATCATAATAGTAAAGCATGAACCATCATCACCTTGTCATTACAGGAAAAACCCAATGCGGTTCGGCAATGATGGACATTTGTCAGAATTATAGAATAATATTATTATACAATTTCTTTATTAAATATAATTTGCGTACAATGTTTTGATGCATTATGATTAGATGTTACAGTATTAAGTTTATAGACTTAGTCTTTTACTTATTTTAATACGGAGTATAATCAATTGATATTTAAAATAATTAATAAGTCATAACATAATTTATGGGGAAAATACAAAAACCCACTTGTAGAACTACTAAAATATATATAAATATTATACATAATATATAATAATAAGAATAAAATAAAATAAACTTAGAATTACAAAAACATATACTTAATACAATATGAATAAAACAAAAATATTGTGAAACACGAATATAGTAAAATCATTAATTACAGACAAAATAAAATGTGTTTGTGAAAAAAGATATGTTAAAGAATTTTTAAGAAGTGTCTCTCAACATTTCAGTGGTAATTTAAAGTTTCAAAGTAAAAAAACAGAAAAGATACAAGATAAAAGTAACGTAAATATATAAAAAATATCAAGTAATGAACATCACGAATGCTTAAGGTAAAGGAATTCTTTCATACTTCTCATGAATGCACAGTAGGCTATAATAAATATGTCATTTTCCGCCTCACTGGCATTCCATTCATTGAAAATGAAATGATCCAATAAATTATTACAATAAAATTATTTTATCTACGGTGATTGTAAGATTGAGTGAGTTCAGCCCTGCAAGGACAGACAGGACGTTGGTCATTTTTCCGCGTGTGCTGCAGCAGGTCTCGTAAGCCACCCCCTCGCCACCGCCCCCACCCCACGGAGGTAATATGCTGAAGGGTGGGTTACTCTTGGTCCTCTCACTCCATACTCCCGCAGCTGGACTCCATTATTCCTGGACCGAGTGTTACGGTTATTCGATTCCGACTCAGTCCCGCCATACATACTCCTATACACACAATACCAATACAATTTACTAGATGGCACTACATTTTTCACTTTTGTGATTGCTTCTTTTGTGTGTTTTTCGCGCAACACCCCCTCACTCTCATCCCCTATCATTACTTTTATATTATATGGATACCACCCCCCCCCCCCCCATACTTGTATAACTTTTATTACATTTGATCACTAAAACATTATTGAAAACACTACTCACCAGGCAAGTATAATATTTAATTAGGTACGTAACATTATGTGTAGGTAATCGTTCTAAATCCCGAATAATTAATTTGGTTTATTATCCCTGAAAAAAAATCCTGGTAGCTGAAAACTAGACAGTGTCTAGGTGTACCTTGAAATATTCTCAACAGGATTAAACAAACAAAATTTCATGTGATTAAATATAATTGAGAAGTATGAAAGAATTCCTTAACTTTAAGCAATCATGATGTTCTCTTTATTTGTTATAATATTTTTTATTTTTTACAAGTGTCTTAAGATGGCCTTAGGTATTGAACCTGGCACATTTTTTAAAGAAGTCTACGAGGACATTAAGTTAAAAATTATCAAAGCAAATATCGCAGATTTGAGTAAAAAACATTACACTAAAATGACTAACTTCCCGACTAACCCAATCATAAGACATGTAAATAAAACCAAATATGCTTCGAGGAAACTTAAGTTTATTTTACCAATGGACTTCCAAAACTGATATTATTGTTAAAAATAAAATGTAAATTTGTAATAATCCACTCAACTCAAATTTGGTTTTACCCGAACAAACTGTTGCTTAGTTCTAAGTATTATATTTAAGGTTTTTGTTTTTTTCCCATTCTTTCTATAATTTAATACTATTATTTATGTCAAATTTAAATAAAACATTCTCATGTTAGTTATTGATAAAAATAAGACTATTTCCAAAATATTATTGTTCTATCAATCATTGTTAAAACTTATGGATAATAAAGAAATTGTTATATACATATTAAGAGTCAATAATCTCAGTTTTATTGATTATTTTGAGAGATTCATACAATATTGATCCGCGACCAACTTCACGTCAATGTGTCAGCTCTTTTCTCTAGTCTCTCTATTATTTTAATGCATGATTTATCATTTTTACATTCGTATTTTAATTAAAAAAATCGGGATATTTAATTTATGAAGGGTTAATTTGAAGTGAAAAACCTGTATATATATCAGGCAATGTGTAATTAGACCTGATTGATTACTTTATATCATATTTTACAAGTTAAGAGTCACCAAAAGGTTTAATAAGACTATTTCCAAAGTAGTATTGTTCTATCAATCATTGTTAAGACTTATTCATAATAAAGAAATTGTAATATTTATATAGCTGATCTTATAAGACTGTAGTTGGGTTAATTTTTTTATTAAATTCATCGGGTGTTGTCGTCGGAATATAAGTAAGAAGATTTATAGTTGTGGCAACATATGCTTTCATAGATTATCCAGGCATGTACACGTATTACGAATAGAGGAGAGCTTTGACATGAAAATATGCGATGTCCAAAGTGAAAAAGCTGAGTCCGGCGTAGAGTGTTTTGTGTGAAAATTCTCATATGGCAAGAGAGAAGATTTATGCATCGCATATTGCCCGTTACTGAGAGAATTATGAACAGCGAGTATAAGAACAGAGGCGCCTCTCAGCAGATAAATTTTACCTCACAACCATTCATCCTACTAACATTCTACCAACACACATTTATCTAAATATATATCTATTACAACCCTCTAAATCACCCCCTATAAATATGCCGGATATTCGTCTTCTTATTTGCCACTTTGTTTTTCTTGGAAGCTCTCCCAGCAATCATCGCTATTGAACTTCCTTCCGCATAATTAATCACAATTTATATGAAATAATTAATATATCTATGATAGTTTGATTAATGAAAAACATTGTATTTTCTCATAAATCGTTTAAATATCAAAGAAATTCCAGTATAAAACTTGCTTATACACTACTACAAAATAAACTTAATTTTAATTTGTAATAATTTTTTAGTGCTAGATTGACAAGTAAATTATAATATAATACATACTCTAATCAATGTTCAGCTTGAAATTAATATTAGCTTATTCCACTTTTTGCTGAACTGAGATATTTGGAAAAATTTCATAGAAATTAAACTAAAAGAAATTAAAATAGAGCAAATTGAAATATTATTGAAAAAAATAGTAGTGTGAATGTTTTCTAAAAATTCGTATAAATATTAAGTTTAAGTGTAAGTTTAAGTTAAGCAATTTTTAATTAATACCAAAAAAATACTACAATATCAGTCATTCTGTCATCAAAAGTTATAATTAAAAATTCTAGATTAAGTTATCAAATAAATTATAATACTTAAATGAATATTCTCAAAGACCTTATAGATTATTTTGGTCATTACCTGATCATTTCAATGTTGTCAAAATATATAATAATCAAAAAATATATATATAAATCATAATCCAAATATATATATATATATATAAATCATAATCAAAATATATATATATATATATATATATATATATATATATATATATATAAAACTAACTTTTTTGTAGAGATGTATGATTGTCTATTGTATCATAAAATTAGAACAAAAAAACTCAAACCTTAATTTTAATAATAAATTATTCACTTATCGAAATAAGAAGTAGGCTATCGGCTTGTAATAATAAACTGCTGTCAGTCTTTATTAATCAGAAATAAAAATGGTTATAGCTTAAATAATTACCCACTGTTTTTTAGTATTAATCATTGGTTTACTTTTAAAAAGGTTAGAAACAATATGATATATTTGTTCTATTATTTTCGTGGTATCCTGCCTCCCTTTATAATATTCTCAATTAGTTAGTAATGTAGATTATTTTCAATACGAGTATGAATAAAACAGCACAACATTATGCAGGTAAAAAGAATGTCCCTTCAGTTTTATTTGGGATTGCGACAACTCAATTATTCCTTTTAAGGACTGAACAGTGTCAATAGAAAGGGCAATTTATAAGTGAACATATCGGCATTAGATTTATAGGTTATGTCCAGCACCACCCCAGGGACAAGACTACCCTTACTAAAGTACAACTTTGGGGACATATATGACAAAAAAGATACACTCTACACAAACTGGAAATTCGTTCAATAGCCAAACATTTTTCAGTCTTCGTGAATTATTAAAACAAACCACCGAAAAGTGATTAAATTTTAAAATATTATATTTGTTATTACAAATAATCGGACACTTTTTAATATTTAAAGAAATATGTTAATTGTAATAGACTCTTCTCAGTCTATAAAGATTGAAGAAGTGATGTACTCACACTCATTAATAAAATTACAGTGGAATTTACAAATAAAATATATCTTTAAATTATGGAATTCCACCAAGAAGTCAACACTATCAACAATTTATACATATGTGTTGTGTTAATATTAAATATCATACTAAATTTTATCGCTATGAATAAAATTTGGACAATTAACAAGACCCGTGATAGGAGCTCTTTTGTTTATATTTTTGAAAAATCACATATTTTTTAGGGAACGTTTAATTCTCTACGTTTCTTTTGTTATATTTTATTCATAATTTACGTGAAACAATGGTAATTTTCACAGACAGATGTCAGAAACGGTAATTTAATAGATGAATTTTTCACCATTTCCCGCAGTTTCTGACCAAAATTATGGCAAAATAAAATATAATTGTATTGTAAAATTATATCGCATGAAACAATTATTGCAATAAATCTATGTGAGTCAGTTTTCTAGTTTTGATTTAACCTTATTAAAGCAATGTTAGATTTGATTTTATATAAATAAGATATTTAGAAATGTGATAATATTAATAATTTGTCCTTTACATTCTTTAGACGTTCAATGTCCTTTTTTAATAACCTGAAGTAGATATTTTTCACAATACCCTTACCGATTTTAAACTAATTCTCAGATGGCTATTATTTAATTAAAATTTCACTGAATACACTTTACTTAAATTTTGTAAATGTTGTACATATGTACCTAATTTGTAGTTTTAATAAGTAATTATAAACCTTTATATAAAGATGTAGATTCTCACGTATTCCAGAGAACTGTGTACCCTTATTTAATAAAAAATTTAAAATATTGTATTTTATTGTAAATATGTATCGTATTGCGGTGGTGGTTTTTCCAGTCCACCGAATAGAACCGGACACAGGGACAGAAATCACTTTGTTGAATATTATATGATACGATCGAAGCTAATACCGGGGTTGATTTAGTGAATGAATCACGATACCAATATTACTCTGATTCTACTCAAACACTACGACAAAATGACCGGTTCATTCTCAGGGGAGGCATTTCCACAAAAAAAAGAATATTGATGACCCCTTACATCGTGAATTACATCATGCTCGTGTTGAAATTAATATTTACATAAATTAAAAACATCGATACAATAATCATACATATTTAATATTCGCATATTCAGTATAAAATTTGTCTATTATTGGTTTTCGATCGTATAATTCTGTCATTAGTAATTCTCTTTTGTATCACCCTCATCATCCGACCACCCTGCATACTGAGCCTCCACCCTATTCCACCCCCCATCTCTTGTCATTTTCTTACGCTTGTTTCACCCCCAATGCGTGCAGATGTTTTTCGATATGTATTTATATGTAAATGTATAAGAATAATCATCAAAGCGACATAAGTAAATGCTCAATACTAATAATCTGGCACAACATTTTGTCTTTAAACTGTAATTTTTTGTTTAAAAATATTCAAACAGAAGGCTTTATATTGGGATTCTTCTTTATTCTTATGGCTTTTTCTATATAATATATTTTTGTATATGGAGGGCCAATAAACGGGCCCAAATAAATTGAACGCATAAAACCACCGCCATAGATTCTACATTGGCGTAGCAATAATATTTTTTTTTATTGTATTGCATTAACTTTTTGATGGGGTAAATTTTGCAATACCATCTTGAAATACTTGTGTTTTTATAATGAGAATAAAATATACATATTTATATAATATTTGGTATATTCTCATCTTAAAGAACTGATAAATTGGTTGGGGATGAACATATTTACCGAATTAATACAATTATAAAAATTCTACATAAATGTATCGATGGTCAAGAACACAAATCTACTTTACATGATTTTTAGAAAAGTGTATTATTATTTATGAGATTGTTTTTCATTTAACAAAGTATTATATATACTTTTGAAATGCTTACGAGCCGACTATGGCGGATATTCCCGGATGTATTTTCAATTTGACAAAAAAATACTTGGTTTTATGTCCCTGGCAACTTCACCCCTTCTCGTATAAAAAAGAGGCTTTCTTCAACCGAAATAAAATTTAACCGATTCCATTTTAGCTCAACGTGAAATCCTTCAATATTGTCAAAAGCACAGATGAATGAAAAGTCAAATGTTATACTTGTAATCTTAAAAAAGACATCATATATGTGGGTAATTATTAAGTATAAATAAATTTGTTTTGCTGTGATAATTTTGTTATA
>JAGTTH010000842.1:0-11962 GCA_022606485.1 Agraylea sexmaculata
CGAAAAGCTTGAATACCTCGGAATGAGCAAGGTGTTAAAAACGATACATATTAAAAAGCATGGTAAGAAGATAGTTTATGAATTAAGAACATTAAAAATCAATTGAAGGGCTGGGTGGAATAAGGGCGGATAACGGGATAAGAAACCTAAAATTCTTTATCGATATGTGTAAAAAACTTTTTGATATCCCGTTGTGAGTATTTACCTTTTACTAAAGACAATAACCAAAGATTATCTCAATTATCTTGAAACTGAATATTTCAGTATACGCCCTTATTCCACCTAGCTCATCATTGATCAAACTCAAATAATTTTTATTATGGAAATAATTGGCTTAATAACAAAATACAAAATATTTTTCCCACTGATAAACATTATATTATGTTGAAATTAAAATATCTACAATTATTATAATTATTAAGGATTACATACTTAAGATTATTTATTTTCTATGAAATAATTTATTTATTTCTCTTGGTATTCTTCACTTCACCAGACTACTTCTCATAAATAGAAGGAGTATTATGAAATAAATTTATGATGACTAATAGCTCAGTGGATAGAGTCACTGGTCGAAAACTAAAAGACGCAAGTTCGAGTCTTGCACCAATTATATAGTATATCGAGATGATTCACCTTCTTCACACTTCATACTTTATTTTGTAATTTTCATTCTGATCAGTTGAACAGTTTTAAAATTAATAATTGGATATGTTTATAAATATGTGAATTTCGAATTTCAAATAAATGTTTGTTTTCAACGAAAACAAAAGAAATATTTATGCGGAGTGTAACGGCAATAAAGCCACTGTGTTAATTATTTATCCTAAGTGTAAATTAGGCAAGTAAATAAATATTATTAAGAGTATTTCGTAGAAGTATATATTATTATTATTTTGTTTAACAGATTTGCTGTTTTATTGGCGTAGCGGTTTTACATGCCGCGGTGAGTCATTTTTATTGATAATTGGTTAAATGGAGAATATATAATACATATATAAGTATTTAAATGGCATTTGTTGTTAACAGTAGCGCCCTTTCAGGTTTTCAATGAATATGTCTGTTTGTTTATTATTTTTCTTTTATTCATCGAATATAATAACGATCAATCTTCTTTTTAATATTTCCAATATCTGTTCGAGTATTCTGCTATTGTTTATATTGTGAATGAGGAATTGGCGCCTGTCAGTAAAGACTTATGAATGACGTCGAGTGTTGCGTTTTATCAATCAAATATTAATTAAAATTAGTACACATATGTACAATTAATCAAAGTGAAAATAGCAAAGTTTATTAGGTTAAAATCATCAATTTAGTTGTACAAAATATAGCCTCAATTACGTTATAATCGACAATAATGGCAGGTGAAGGTTTATTTGAAAATAGATTAGATATTATATATTTGCTTGACGGGATTTTGTGATTTGTTATTATACCATAAAAATAATAAATAATAATAATCTTTGATCAATATTTTATATATATATATATATATATATATATATATATATATATATATATATATATATATACTATACTATATATATATATATATATACATATATATATATATATATATATATATATATATATATATATATATATAATAAAAATATTTAATTTCAACAATGTTCACTAAATATAGAATATAGATATAGAGTTTTTGTACATCATATTAATTTTAATTCATTTTCAATTTAAAATAAACCTCTTATAAAATCGAATTTAATAGATTATTCACAAAAAATAATGAAAATGTTTTCACAATTGACACTAGTTTATCAAGTTATTTTAAACATCATTTCAAAATATGCAATGTTTGATTGTGGAATTTCTAAACGGTTGAATTTGAATTGCAATATGTTTAATTTGAAGTGTGAAAACCTGTAATCGATTTTTTATGATTGTTACAAAATCGATGTTTTCAGGTATTATTTTAGTATTCGCTGATTTATTTTGATATCGTATTACAGGTTTTTTCAATCTAAATGTTAGATCTGGCGGTGGAGGTTGTTGCAATATCACATTTAACGGTTGATCGCTTTTTAATGATACTGATAATAAAACTAGCAATGAAAATGTTTCATTAAACCTATCAATAAATCAGTACATTAACATTTTATTTGTGTACAATCGGTTTTATCGATCGTGTCGAGACATTGTTATGCGGACAAATCGCACGATAATATATATTATTATTTCATTTATCACAATCAAAATGAGAGAGATGTCGTTTCGTGAAATTGGGGTTTTATTATGACAGAGAGAAAACGCTTCGAAACGATCCAAATCCAATTATGAAAGATTTTTGAATGACGTGTCCAAAGTTAGATGTGCATTTAGATTGACACTAGACAAGGGGAATATTTCATTGTTAATATCATTCATTATTATCAGTGCCAATCATAAAATAATACAATGTGTTTTTAAACTAATATAATTTTTTATTAGACTTGGGTTGATCTTTCCACTGATTTAAAACATATTGTATTGAAAGAACCAGAAAATCAATTTATCAATTGTATAATTGTGTATACATATTTGAAAGGCGTCGGAATATTTAATTTTGAGAAATTCATCAAGTAAATCTACGAGTGATTAAAGCACAGGTATATCATTGTATTTATTAAATTATTAATTGAAAATATATGCCATATACAGGTTAGACTTCAATTAATTGAGAATATTTAAGGGGGGTAGTAGGGTATCGCAAATATAAGCGAAATAAATTTAATGAAAATTATTTATTTTGAATTTAACGCATACACGCGTCACTACTGAGTACTTCACAGAAACAGATGATACCAAGATGGTGGCCAAAACTCGTTCCCAAAAGAACTATTAATATTTTTAATTAATATTAAAAACACATTTCATGTAGTTTTTCATTAATTTTTGCGATACCCTACCACCCTCTAAAATATTCTCAGTTATTTTAAATCCACCCTGTATTTTAGTAATGTAAATATAATAAAAGCTAAAATGGAATATTAATAATGAATTTTTACCTACATCGTCATTTATTTATTACAATTGAAAAACACAACAATTTATTCTTTCTTTTGTAAAGTTCCTGTATGTGTAGATAAGTTTTTGTGTAAGAATGAAATCCCCTTTAAAATGTTGGATTGAACAATTTTAAGTTTTTGTAATTAATAATATATATAATTGTCTAACTGTGTGTATGTTATATGTCTGTATGTCTGTCTGTATGTCTGTCTGTTCGGATCAATCTTTCAAATATCCTCAGCGTATACAGAGTCGCTATATACAGAAAAATAGTCCTTAATATATCAGGGTACAAGCATTAAAATTCCGTGTGCTCTTAAGTCTTTATGGAACTGAGCCATATATTCAAAATGGAATAGAATATTTGGTAGTGAGACTGCATTTAAATTTGTTGAGTATTGAAGATATGCGAAAATAGCCCCTAATATGTATCGAATACCTTCGAGATATCGTATACTTTCGTTTAAAATATGTTTGCTGTCAGTTTAGTTCGAAATGTATGGAACTTCAAAAAATGTTCATTTTCAATGATTGTTTAAACTATAAAATGGGGCTTTTTCGAAATAGTAAAATGGTCCTATTTGACCGGCAACTAATGTAGATTCATCCATTATCTATAACACATTTCATGTCTCTGTCAATAGAAGGTAGTTAATCGTAATCTGTAAAATTTTATATATTCAATTCAATTTGTTTGACACTTGACAGACAAGTGTTGCCAGGTGTATAAATAATTCAATTTAAATATTTAATCATAATTAATACATATCTAAAATCTCGAAACGGGTATTTTAATGATAATATTATTAAATTAATTTCAAAATAATTTTAGAGATATTTAATAATGCATAATAAATGAAAATTCTCAAAAAAAGTATTTATCAGGAGACTCGCTTTTTAAATATTGTGATGAGTGTTGTCATCATATGAAAACCGCGTTATATTATTTTATTAATAAT
Source organism: Agraylea sexmaculata (assembly GCA_022606485.1). Lineage (NCBI taxonomy): Eukaryota > Metazoa > Arthropoda > Insecta > Trichoptera > Hydroptilidae > Agraylea > Agraylea sexmaculata. The sequence goes on from JAGTTH010000842.1 coordinate 3,969, forward strand.
TTTAATAAAATTTCAAACTTCTTTCGAATGAAAAAACAAACATCTTATTATCTTCGTATTAAAAAAGAATCAGAGCATTTCAAAATATTAAATAATTTCAATATATTTTTAGGTGTATTTAATTTGATAATGCATAACAATTTCCACATTTTTATACTTCATTTTTAAAATAAAAAAAATCTTTAAAGCTTCTTTGAAGCAACAATGAAATCAAAACTCAAAGATAAACGTCCTATTAAAAAAACAGGCAGAACATAAAAAAACATTAACAAATTGAAAATTTCAATTAAAATTACCCTATATGATATAAGTCGGGAAGCAGGATGGGTTTTTAGAACACAGGGTTTTAAGTACAATTTATTATATTATCCAGAAGAGTCAAGATTTTAAAAAATCCTACACACACCTGCATAATGACACATAATTTTGATGTAAATATTAATACCAGTATTTTATTCTCATCTCTACAACGAGTGTTTGTGTTGTTATTTTAAATTTACTTTATTCGTTATGTGTGAGATCAAGTTTTTAAAGGGTGGTGGTTATTTTATTTATGATGATAATGTATGCGGTCGTTCGGAGTTCGGAATTATTCCCGACGGGCGTCGAAGATGGATCAACTCAGGTCCCGGTTATGGCTAAAGGACTTTTTGTGAAGCACCTTGATGATGTGACGATGGAGCAGAAGCCTCACCGCAGGTGGTGTCCCCGGGGCGGCTGCTAAGTGGGGCCCTCCATTACCGGAGAAGCTGTAAAGCCAAACCTCATTAGCCAATTATTAATTCCGTAAGCCAGCCAAGATGGATTCCGACACTTCAAATATGCACCTAGGATTTTAGCATTTCACAAATTGAGCCTTGTGCATGTTTCGTGTTTGACATTCGTCTGCCTTTTTGCTTCTAATGAATATGCATGCTGACCATTCCACTTCACTCACGGCTTTATTAATGCACCATTCCTACACTCATTTTTAAATCAGAATTTATTCCTCGTTTACTGTGGATCTATTCTAAAAATACAAATTTATACACCCCTTCCGCTTGAGAATATTTATTTGAAATATTTTTGAATACATCTTCATCCGTTTTTAACTTCTCCATTTATAAATCTTTAAACCTTTAACCGATCCTTCTTCTCAACCCAGTTGCACCCTGTTTTCTTTTGCCCTCAGGCTTGCTATACCTATTGTATTTCGGATACCACTTCTTCTGATCTTTACACACTGTTAGAAATGAAATATGTATAAACTAAACTCTTTTTCCAATTTTTTACATTCAATAAATGAGCCGCTGAGAGACTTTGGGTAAATGAAGATTTTGCGTTTAAGCTTAGTAAACAAACATACCAACAGGATTGTGTTAATTTTGTTTTTATTCCAATCTAGAAGATGTTAAAAACATATAATACTTTTTCCATGGATGGAGAACGACCTAATGAAACCCAAGAAAGACTCAAAATAGAGATATTTATAGTTGGACCACTTTTCCTCCCAGCGGCTCAAATATCATCGTTTCATTTAATTTATCGTTGCCTCCAAGTAATTTGATAATCTTAATAGAAATTAAACCAATCAGTTATCTATTAAAGAAATTTTTTGATGTGATTTATTGAAATTTTTGAGGTGTCTGAGTATACTTTGGATTACTCTACTATTAACTACTATCTCTCAAAAATAAAATAATGTGGAAGTTACATTTTTTTAATACTTATTATGAAATTCTACCCAGACGACAACATTAGTTAAATTAAGTATTAATTTAATTTAAATAATCCATTGTTTACCATCTAAGTAATGGTTCGTATTTTAGATAAGTAACAAATTTCTGAATACACTTTGTAATTGCTGAAATAGATTATAATTGAAATCAATAATAATTTACTCGCGGAATATTTATTTGGTCATTTATTCGGTAATGCATATAGTTTTTGTGAGATATTAGAAAAGCCTAATTATTACAATTTTCTTTTGACGCAGACTTTAAAACTCGGCACCGTAAAAAGCATTAATAGATTGATAGCACTTTTAGTGTTATTCTTTAAATATTTAATGAACTGTAATATTGTACTGGATATTTATCGTGTATTGAATTAGGAAATTGTACAATTAGTATTGATGTTCTCAATATTGTATGTGTTAATTTTTTTTAAATATCTAATTTAGACTGCAAATATGTATATAATGTATTGTGTGGAGTGAATTAAACGATTCACTTGTATTTATCAGAATAATAACAAAGAGGCTGCGTACGCGGTCGAGCGGTTTTCAAACGAGGCGGATGAATCCAGCATTTCATTGAAATTCAAATCAGAGAAGTGTATCCAGATTAGATCTTGCAGCAGGATATAAAATCAGACTGTGCTGGCCCTCGGCATTCTAGAGTCAGGTGCTTTGTACCCTGCATACGAATTAGATGAGCAAGTCTGCCCCTCAGGAGACACTCATTTGACCGGAGATTATCACTGATACCACTGCTTCAATTGCGCTAATTTTCACTCTCCTTACCCTCTAACAGGGGATGATCAATTCAACTCATTTCGTATAAATCATGACTGGTGTTAAATGTCACATTTCACCATAACATCTGTTTAGATCATATATTGAATATGAATAAGAAGAGCCAATACGCTATGAAAATTAATACTGGCACGTATTAACGAGGAGGGCAAAATTATAAAACAAATCACGACTTTGAAGAAGAACAAGACGAGACGAATCGTAGATAATGCTTCGTGCTTTCCAAAACATTTTGTTAATATAATGTGATGAAAATGTTGTACTTTATAACAATAACATTACAATAAATGGACGGTAGATGGTTATAGATTTATGCTGTATTGTAAAATTTTACAATTTGTATGAAAAAAAGTGTTCTTTCAATGTAGAAGAATCATTAAATGGATTTTTTCCACTTCAAATTGGCTCCTTTTTGTTACGTTTCTGGCCGATAAGGAAACATCTTTAAAACATGAAACTTTACAATGGCTTGTATTGTGCTTATTTTTTGTTGATTTTCTCTTGCCTTATTATTAATTACGGACTTGTGTTCTCAAAAAGCTTCTATCACAGATAAATTTTCTAGACTAAATGCGAGCACAATTAATTAATAAGGAATGTAAACGACATAGTTTAAATAGCTCGGTGGTAGTAAGGGTAGCTAAAGAAATGGAAATAATTCGATTTGCCAGAGGGGTCTATATTTGCATGACGGGTCACTATTGGGTGCGTTATTAGGTTTGGTTTTTGCAGGGGTTGGGGTCGTTCAGGGGTGGCTTACGTGACATGGGGCTCCGTTTCCGGCCTTGTCCCTGATATCAAAGGGCTTCAGCACAAAACAAATTTACTAAGGCTCATTCACCACCAAATACTGACGATCTGACAAACGCAAATTGCTCCTTAGCTTCCCGTCATTATTGTTGTACCGAAATTGCAATTGATACTGAAAAATACCCACGTTATATATATATACTCTTTCAATATTTAAATAGTACTCGTTATAACTATTAAATCAACATTGACATACATATATGTTCAGAATGCCTATAATATAATAATTTAAGTCAACTGAAAGACAATTCTTAACAGACATTTTTTCATTAGAATAGTAACATTATTATTTTGAGGTGGAGTAAGACAATTTGTTATTTTTTTTAGGAAATGGCCAATCCATCATAAACTACGTGTAATCAATACTGAATTAAATTAACTCGAAATATTTCATCTTCAAATTTGAAAGTTCAAATATAAAACATGGAAAAAGTACTAAAACATGGTTTGGTTAAACACTTCATCCAGATTGTGTGTTTATTCATAGACGCGAACTTCATGAGAACGAGGACTTTTTAGATAAAAGAGCTGCTTTTTCCGGATTTTATCTGAAATTCATTTTACAGCGGCAGAAAGCGCTTGTTTATTTTGGACCGCGAATTAATTTCAAAGCAAAAATTAAACTTCAATTTGTGGTAACAAAACTTTTGTCCATGATGCGTGCCTCCGTGAGATATGGGTGGAATTATAAAACAATAATTTTTTATTTACACGTAATTAATTAATTTTATACACTTCTTAAAGTCTCACTTTTGGGTGTTATTTGAAGGTCATGCATTTTCATTATTCATATTTATGAATAATAACCGAAATTAATCCTAGAGGTCAAATCCGATTTCAGTTTTAAACCATAACATTTTAATGGACACGCCAGTATAACTTGCAATAGTTTGTATTGTAACTGTTTGTGTGTATTGTAGAGCAAATGTCAAAGTTTGAGCGTTTATAGTTTTGGGGTGTAATCCATTATGACCGTTGTTAAATAAGATCGTCCCTGAGCATTATTAAAATTAGAAATTTGCTCTAAAAACACAAGAAACAATGAGTATATACTATGTACATAAAAATATCAACGTTGGTATTAATTTCACTCGAAATCCGCCATGATTATTTTATATGAAATAAGATAGATGTATAAAAGTTCGTGTTGTTTCTGGCTTTGGATCTGTTTATTTGTTTGTTTGTAAGGCCAATAGTATCAGAGTGAAGTGTTAATCGAAAAGTCCATTTGTTTACTTTCTTCTCAATGTCTCTCCAAGAGATTCAATATTGTACCACTTCAGTTTTGACCCTTACTTCTTTGGGGTTAATTTTAATTCACAATATAAAAAACTTTTTGTTGAAAGATATACAAAAAATAATAATTATTCAATAATGTTCAAATAAATTCTCGAGATTTGAAAATGTCACGAAATTTGTTTAATATTGAAGCACAAACGTGTTGCGAATGTAATTTATCGATATTGTGATCGCGCAAAAGGAAATCTGTTAAATGTTTGAAATAATATTTTCAGTTTAAAGGTGAGGTAATTCTTTATTCAAAGTTTGTATTGCTCAGTTTTCGATTGTGAAAAAATTGTTTTAAATATCAAGAAGAAAGTTTAGGAGAGACGACATTGTTATTTGATGACGTTGGTCTTGGTTGAAGAGTTGTTTGGTTATGCAAACAGTAGCTAATTATTTCAAAAGGCTGTATTGTACAAAGGAGTTGAGAAGTCAGCAATTTATGAGATGCTCAACAATAGGAACTTGCTTACACACCAATATAACACGATAGATATAATCTATACACTTTGTATAAAAATCAATATAAGCCAATTTATTCATTAAAAAGATAACCTCCCATTTGAAATATGATTTTATGTTATCTTTAGATTATTTAAAACAAAATGCTGGCAAAAGGTCATCGTAGAGGTTTAGCTGTAGTAATACACAAACCACGAGGAAACTTTCTCCTTAGTCCTGAAGGCTAATTAATTAAACCACGCTTTAAACTACAACTACGCCTTTCCTGTAGCCGGCTAACTATGTGAGTAGAAAACACGATGCCTTGTTTCTTTTAATTCGTTTTTCACACCGCTTTCACGTTCAATCTAAAATTATATCAACCGAGGTATGTACAAGGATTAATTATTCTAAAGTGCGACAAATAATAAGAGGGAAATTATGAGACAGTATTTAATATTTTTTTATTTGGTTTTATAATTTATGGATATACGTCCCGAGGTTTTTTTTAATAGATTATGGGTTTTTAGACACAAAAACGTGTCCATTCATTGTATGTCGGTGATCTTAACTATTACTAGTTACACGTGTAACCTACAGACTTAATAAACACCTCAGTAATAATCTTACAATCCAGGAAATCATAGTAAATCTGGATCGAGACGATTGATCTCGATTTTGTTAATATTATTTCCGATCTCCCAGTCGTAATAATCGATCAAATCAATTGATTTTTTTTTACTTGAAACGGGTTTGAACCCATGACTGGTCATTGTAACGATGCGCATTATCTTTTGAGCTATTATGCTAGTTATTATAAAATTATTGAAATATTGTTTCAAAGAAAAACCAAATATATATTTATTTGTAGATTTTCCTTTTTTCTTCTGTAAAAGACCACTTTACGGGGTAAATAACAAAAAAATATATAATACAAATTAATTAAAGAGATATTCATTGTCTTCTTTTGTGAGATTATTTCTCTTTGACCTCTGTAACTTAAAAATTAGTTAAGTTAACTTTTAATTACTCTAAATAGATAAATTAGACAAATGTCGACCCAACTCAATTACATTTAAGCATAAAATTACATAGTTCCTTGCAAATATCGCCTTTTGGGTGGAATTGTATAAGTATTTTGATTTAAAAAAACCTCAGGGTGAAACACATTCAGTAATTAAACCCAGTTTTGGTCGTAAATTAATATTTGGTGTCGCAATGGGTGAATGCGTCTTACAAAAGAGTCGCTGCATGAATAAATTCCAATAGGCTCACCCTGGCCCCGCTTCATCCGTTGCCATGGAAGGAGATGCCAGCCTTACACCTACACACACTAATAAGTAATATTCGAAAGATGTATAATTTAAATAAGCTTAAGTATTTCATTAAAATCTTATCAACTATCTAATAAATTCCCACGGGCGTACGCTTATTAATAATGAAGAAAGCGTGAGTTTTGGTGTCACTTTAGAGTATTATGTATACTGTGGGCCTTTATTGCAACATCGTGAGGCTAAGAAACTTATTACGTACTGTAGACGACATCTCCTGTATATTATATACCTACCTGATACTTTGTCCCATGTAACTTTAATATTTTCCACACAGGAAATTGTTCAGCTCAAAGACTTTCAACTTCAATTTTATATTGAACTGCAGGAAGTCTTTATCAAATGTTTTTACTAAAAATCCTCACATAATTTCATTGATACTACGTAATATGTACACACACACACGTAATATGTATATATATATATATATATATATATATATATTTGACTTATGTATTATTTTAATACATTTTACTTAGTACAGGTAAACGTGATTTTACGTAACACTAGCGTAAAAAAACCGCGTAAAATGAACAAAAATTTAATGTACGAATAAGATTAGGTTTCGTGTCAAAAAAAAATCGCGTGTGAGTCTGGTGTTTTTGTTTATGTTAATGTTATGAACTTTTTGTAAACTTTTTTCACTAAATACTGTTGAAAATGATTTTCATTTCATTTTAAGAATGATCCTTTTTAAAATATCGTATAATCACTAATATTTTTATCAGTAATAGTAATTATCGCCTTAAACGTGGATGCTTTGTAGCCTTTCTAATAGAAGGATTGCTTTATTTGAAAGATTATTTATTGAAGGCGTTAATTTTGAAGTTATTTTTAAATAATCGAGCCGGCGCAAAACGACATTTTCCTGTATACTAAAACCCTCTATAGATGATATTTGATAGCTATTGATTTTGAGCCCCTCAATTAATGTTTCATCAAGGTATTAAACATGTAGGAGTATGAAGCAAATGCAGCATTTTGACTGCAGCAGGTACATGAAGTATAGGCCAAAAGTCGCTGTAGGTTTTTATGATTTGTCTTTTGGACAAATTCTCAGTGCAGAAGTCACGGTCATTAATCTGAAAAATGGCACTCTTCCATACAGCTTCAGTTTTCCGTTTCCAGCCACTTGCTTCTTCTCACATTGCCATACACACTTGTGTTACTGACTTTCAGCCCACGCCCACTTACAAATAGCTGCCTTTGTTGTATATTATTTTTTAATAGAATTTATTCACGTGTCACGGAGTAACATATGAATGCGTGACTGTGTTATAACTTTTAAACGAGCCCGACCTTATTTTCAAGCAAAGCAGAAGTGATATGACGCCTGGAGACATGAACGAAGTCTTATCGGAGCAATATCCAATTTGGGAAGAGTACCGCATCAGCCCTAGGCTTCCTCCATCACTGATAACGTAGAAGACCGCTTCAAAAATCTTTCAAACTCGTCAACGACATTGTTTCTGAATATTAACAAAGCGAGGCTCGATTGAGAACGATTCGTAAGCAAAACTGGGACGCAAGATAGATTTTATCGTATTATATTCGAAATCTCGTCAAGAGTTTGTTATACTGAATAGGGGATGGGCCACATTTCATCTGCGTTT
>JAGTTH010000843.1:0-56164 GCA_022606485.1 Agraylea sexmaculata
TTATTGAACAGCCATAAATATTTAATAAAATGGTGCATTTTATCAATGCTATTGTAATAATATCAATAATATATTTTACATTCGGATGTCTTTCCAAATGTTCCAGACTAATTAGCGCAATGGATGATATTGATAACTGTTTAGTTAAAAGTTGTCTCGTTAGTTAAATTAAAAGCTCCATCCCTCCGTCTGATAGATAGCGACACCACCGATATTAGGAGGCCGTACTAGTGGATGATAAATATCAAGATTTCGCACCAAGCAGGTGAATGAGTAATACATAAAATGTATGAGAACAAGAATGCAAGTGTTTTATAAATTTTTAATAATTTAATTATTTTATAAATATATAATTCCACTACGGAGACAAAGCAAAAGTTCCATTTTTAAAAATATAATTGATTCAATTGTTTTTTTTTTGCACACAAATCAATAAAAACCATCAAAAACATGAACTATTATTGTATTTCTGTATATTGTTGTGATTCTCAAAATGGGTGTCCATGATTTTTTTTAAATATTTTATTAATAGCATATTATATTATTTACTAGTAATGGAATAATTTCACATTTTGAGTATACCTACTTTTCACCTATAATCTTTTTATTTCGCAAGTTTGACATTTACTGTACAGACAATAATATTAGTGTTTTGATTCAATCGGTAAGCGGCGCCAACGAACTGATATTGTAAAATGTTATTATTGAAATGAGTATAAATCACGCGTACAAAAGAAAAGTGTCACAAATGAACCAAATAAACAATGCGGCAGTTTTATTGACGCAAGTGTATTCCTTCATTGAAAATCCTGAATGGGGTGCATTTCCTTTGAAAATACGGGTATAAATATGAAGTTAAAATCCAGGCTGATTATCAAACACATTAAGTGTCTTCTCTAAGCATACTCATACCAAGTATTCTTCTCTCATCCTTCGTTTCACCATGAAGTTTTTGACGGTTTTCACTGTTATCGCAATCGGGGTAAGTTTCCTTACTTATTTTGGTATCAATATAATTATGTGGAATGTATGTATGGGCAAATAGTTCTTATCGTACAGCCATATAATGTTTTGATGAAATGTATGGGAACGATTCGATTGTTCCATATTTGAAATTTGTAGTAGTTAAATTAATATTGAGATAATGTTTTCTTTAGATTTCATTTTAATACAGCCTAGTTTTATTTACTCTATCTAGGTTGGAATATGCCAAAGTGCTGTGATCGTAGGCTCGGGACATTCTGACGCATCGGGAAGCCAAGGGACTAGTGATTCGGGATCTGCATCTTCTGGAACCGGTTATACAGATGTTGGCTCAAGTAGCGATTCTGGCTGGGGCACTTCATCAGACAGTAATGCAAGCTCCGGTGGTAAAGGCGGGGCTAGCACATCAGGCACTGCATCGACTCAAAATGGATCCACAAACACAGGTTCTTCAACAGAAGCCAGGAATTCCGGCGGGGACGGATCGGCGGGAACATCTGGCGGTGCTGGATCTAGCAGTTCCGGTTCAGCCAGCAGTGTAAAGGGAGGCACCAATGTGGATGTCCAAAGCAGCTCAGATAACACAGACGGTAGCGGTTCAGCTAGCACAAGTAGAGGAGGTTCAAGCAGTGCCGGCTCAGCTAGTAGCGCCTCAGGGGATAGCAATGCGTCATCGGTCACTGTTTCGGGAGACAATCAATCAGACGTGACGAGTAACGCTTCTGGCGGAGGCTCTAGCAGTACCGGCTCTGCAAGTAGCCAGAAAGGTTCGACCAATGTGGACTCAAATACTTCTACTGGAAATTCAGATAGTAGCGGATCAGCGGGAAGCACAGGTAGAGGAGGTTCCAGCAGTACAGGTTCATCATCCAGTGAAAGCGGATCCACCAATGTAGTGTCAGGTAGTACCTCTGGAGACTCTTCTGGATTCGGTTCATCTTTTTCAAATGGAAAAAACGGAGGTGCCAGTGGAACATCTTCATCTAGTTCTGACAATGGAGCAACTCACGTAGCTTCCAATGCTGGGTCTGGAGACTCTGATGGCTCTGGTTCTGCAAACAGCGGCGGAAGGGGCGGTTCTAGCGTTGTCTCATCATCAAGTTCAAACGATGGTTCTACTGGATCGGGAGCTCTGACTTCTTCTGGAAACTCGGTGGGCGCTGGATTTGCCTCAACCGGAGGAAATGGCGGTGCAAGTAATTCTGCATCGTCAAGCAGTGAACATGGTTCTTCCAGCTCAGATTCAAATACTTCATCGGGAGGAAGCAGCGGAAGCACTTCAGCCGATACATCAGGATACGGTGGTTCTAGCAGCACTGGATCATCAAGTAGTGACAGTGGAACCACAAGTGGTAGTTCTTCGGCTTCTTCTGGAAGCTCAAGTAGTAGCGGATCGACCAGCGCTAGCGGAAGCGGTTCTAGCAATACAGGATCTTCTAGTAGTCAACACGGTTCAACCGGCTCAGATTCCAATTCATCAGCTGGCGGAAGTGGTGGATCTAGTTCATCAGGTACAAGTGGATACGGTGGATCAAGTAATACCGGATCCTCAAGCAGCGGTGATGGAAGCACAAATGCTAGTTCACTAAGCAGTTCTGGAAGCTCAGTCAGCGTCGGCTCAGCCGGCACCTCTGGAAGCGGTGGTTCTAGTAATACCGGTGCTTCAAGTAGTAATAGCGGTTCAACTAATACAGATGCCAGCTCATCTTCAGGAGGAAACAGCGGATCTAGTTCTGCCGAAACATCCGGATGGGGCGGCTCAAGCAGCGCAGGGTCATCTAGTAGTGATAGCAGTAATACGTATGCTAATTCACTAAGCGGTTCTGGAAATTCAGTGGGTGTTAGTTCTGCTGGTACTGGCGGATACGGTGGATCCAGCAATACCGGATCATCGAGCAGCAGTGATGGAGGCACAAATACTAGTTCATTGAGCAGTTCTGGAGACTCAGTCAGCGTCGGTTCAGCCGGCACCTCCGGAAGCGGTGGTTCTAGTAGTACCGGATCTTCAAGTAGTGATAGCGGTTCAACCTACACAGGTGGCAGCTCATCTTCGGGAGGAAACAGCGGGTCAAGCTCATCCGGAACATCCGGATGGGGCGGCTCAAGCAGCGTCGGGTCATCTAGTAGTGATAGCGGTAATACGAATGCTAATTCACTAAGCGGTTCCGGAAATTCAGTGGGCGTTAGTTCTGCTGGTACTAGTGGATACGGTGGATCCAGCAATACCGGTTCATCAAGCAGTGAAAGCGGTTCAACAGGCTCAGATTCAAGCTCTGCCTCAGGAGGAAACAGTGGTTCAAGTTCTGCCAATTCTTCAGGATATGAAGGATCAAGTAGCACCGGATCTTCCAGCAGTCAACACGGTTCCACTAGCTCAGATTCAATCACCGCTTCAGGTGGAAGCAGTGGTTCCAGTTCAGCTAACACATCCGGCTACAATGGATCTAGTAACACAGGTTCATCTAGTAGTAACGATGGATCTACAAGTGCCGGATCTAACAGCTCAACTAACGACTCATCAAGTTCCGGTTCAGCCAACACCAGCGGTAATGGAGGATCTAGCAATACAGCTTCTGCTAGCGGACAAGGATCTACCAACGTATCCAGCTCGGCAAGTTCCGGACACGCTCAAAGTTCCGGTACTGCCAGCTCTACCGGAAACGGCTCCAGCTCGAGCAGTTCTTCAGCAGGAGGCTCTTCCAATACATCCAGCTCAAGTAGCTCTTCCAGCTCAAGCGGCTCTTCAGGCTCTTCAGGCTCAGGCGTCATTAGGAGGACAACAAGGAGGCCAAGGACCCCAGTATAAATATATTACACTGTAATTTTATGTGTTCAACTACAGTGAATTATAATGTCATCTAAATAAATAATCAATTGAATTTTAATGATTATATTTTTTAAACCAACTGTGTAAATAATATAAAAATACCCCACAAAGAGTGTGATTCATCATTGTATACATTAATATTAGAGCATTGATGATGGTCATGGCTTCGGTTTATATTATCATCGAGAAACATACTACATATTTTAATTTAACATTTTCCCCGTTTCTATTGGTCGATAATATATAAGAAAAATTATTAATTTTGTATACAAAAGTGTACGCAATTTTTTTTAATGACAACATTTTGCATTGAATATAATAAAACAAATGAACTGTGTCACTTTTTTTAAATGTAGAATCATTTATTTTATCAGATACTAAATAAAAAACATTAAAATAATTTTTCTTTAGTTATCTAATACACAATTAGGTTGATTTATGTTATGTATTGATAAAATTGCAGTCCATACTGCAGTCCTCGGTCAATAACTCTTATGCTTGCAGAGGAAATATCTAACTTTAAACAGGTTCGATTACTCATTAATGACCATCATCGGTCACAATGCAAGATTATAATATAATATTACTAGTTAGTTTACATCTCCGGGTGTTTTAAGTTTAATATTTGCCATACAAAGGATCGGTAGACTTACAAATCTTTCCTGTAAAGTTCCTTTCCCATGCTTGTAGAGGAAATATCTAACTTTAAACAGGTTCGATTACTTATTAATGACCATCAACGGTGACAATGTAAGATTATAAAAAAATATTTCTAGTTTACATCTGCGGATGATTTTTAAGCTTGATATTTGCCATACAAAATAATACTATCGGTAGACTAATTTATTAATCTCTTCGGTAAAGTTCCTCTCTTATGCTTGTAGAGGAAATATATAACTTTAAAAAGTTTCCATTACTCATTAATGACCATCATCGGTCACAATGCAAGATTATAATATAGTATCACCAGTTAGTTTACATCTGCGGATGATTTTTAAGTTTGATATTTGCCATACAAAGGATCGGTAGACTAACAAATCTTTCCTGTAAAGTTCCTTTCTCATGCTTGTAGAGGAAATATCTAACTTTAAACAGGTTCGATTACTTATTAATGACCATCATCGGTCACAATGCAAGATTATAATATAATATTACTAGTTAGTTTACACCTGTGGATGATTTTTAAGCTTGACATCTGCCATATAAAATAATACTATCGGTAGATTAATTTATTAATCTCTTCTGTAAAGTTCCTCTCTTATGCTTGTAGAGGAAATATCTAGCTTTAAACAGGCTCAATGAATATGGTAAGCGTGTGCTGGGAGTAAAATGGCATTTAATTACAATTTGGCATAGTAATGAATTATTTAGTGAAAATACCAGTAGCTAGTTTATAAATACTAGTGTAGTTCAGGAATAGAAAGACATGTTTGAAATAGAAAAATATCTTTTATTAAAGTTATGATGAACAATGTAACAATGTATTTAAATACAGATACAAGGAGACGGAGGTGATATGTTAGGAAGCGTCTCGTTGCCATCTAATATTTAATATAATAAGGCACAATGCCTGCGTCATCCTCTTCATTGTCTACACTGGTATAGCTTACGAGTCTGCCGGGTCGTTCTGTCTCCAGTTGGTGCTGGTGAGGAAGTTGCTCTTCTTCTTCTTGATGATCGCCTTCTCCTGCTGCAACGCCTCCATTTCCATTTCGGCGTGCATCTCGATGTGTGTAAGGGCATTGTCTCTACCGAGGAAAGCAATGTCGCAGTTCTGACAGTAGTAGTGTCCGTGGTTGAAGATCCACACGCACAGTATGATGTCCACGTGATGCCCGGCCACTTCGGAATGGTTCATAGCGGCTTTAGCGGTGGGTATGGCCGCTTTGCACACCGGACACCAATAACACCTGTTGCCGCTCTTCTCCAGCGCGAGCCTCGTCTTGCGCCGCCCGCGCTTCTCTCTATTCATCTGCACATCTTCCGTGATCAATACAGCCAGAGATTGGTGCTCCATGTTCAACATGTGCTGGTCGATCTCCTCCGTGGTGGACAACGGAATCTTATTGGGGCAACAGAGACACTCGTAGCCGTTCGGAGTCTCCATCAACATGTTGCCTATAACGGACAAATGATGCGTGAAGTTCTTCAGAATCGACACGGGCTTTTCCTTCACTTGGTTCTCGATCGGAGCGTCGGTTTGGAATTTCGAAGTGTGCTTCATGGAGCGTATGTGGATGTCGATGTTATTCGGAGAGTACGGCAACTGTTTTTTACAAACACCACAAAACACCAACTTTTGTGACGGGTCTACGAATATTTTATGATAGTCTGTTTGAAGACTGGTCAGGTTAAAGAGCTTGCCGGCTCCGAACACATCTGGATTGTTCTCCACGATGGACTGCTGCTCGCTGGTGTACAAGTCGTTCAGTAGGCGTTCGTGTTCCAGAGTATAAGTGTGTGCGTAGACCATTTCCTCGTCAAACATGCTCACCCTGCAAGATTGACAATAAGCAAACTCGGTGTGTTCGGGATGTAATAAAATTTTGTGCAATTGACAGTATTTCTTAAATGCGGTATCTTTCTTTTTAACTTCTTTGTTGGGTTGAATCGGAATCTCCTCCGTTGGAGATTTTTGTTGTTTGGGGACAGAAGGATGGACAGTTTGAGCATGTTTCAATAATGTTTCTTCGATATCTTTATTTTCCTCCGGGTCGACGACGGTATCGCAGTCGATGCACTTGTGCACCTGCTCGGAGCCGCCGGTCGCCGGCTTCTTATCATAGGGATGAGTGTATTCAACGACTTCTTTTTCCTTCTCCGGCGGCGGCGGTGGTAGTTTCTTCTTTCGAATCTCTCCTTCTAAGTTAACAATGATAAACTTGTTGATCTTGTCTTGAACTTCTTCCAGGTGCTTCTTCATGAGCGCCCTCTTGTTGAGAAGTACTTTTTGTGTCACGTCTTCTTCAGTGTCTTGAAAGTCATCCTCGGTGTTGTCGAGTATTTTGGAGAAGTAGGTCACCTCGCGCCACATCTTCTCGTACGAGGACCTGTAGGTGATCTTCCTCTTGGCGGAGTCCATCTGGTCGTAGTCCTTGTTCTGGTGTTGAATGTAAGTAGTCTTCGAGGAGGGGGGCGGGGCTTGTGGAGCTTGTGGGGCTTCCGGCGCAACGAAGACGGCCGGTACGAAAGGCACCGAGTTCACATTCAAGCTGATCTTCTTGTCTGCAAGGGACGGGGCTTCAAGGGGCGGAGGTGGTGGCACTGTGGGAAGATGGACCATCGCCGAAGAGTCCTTCATTTGCAAATTAGACAAGACTCCAGTAATGAAGTCGCTGGCATTAGAGTAGCTTGTCTCTTGAGGATATACACATGAAGGGACGGACGACATGATGGCCAGAGTGTTGGGCGGAGCTTGAGGAGGCACTCCCACGCCGGTTCCCTCAGGAGAGTATGAATATGATGACATCGGGAAATGTGGGTTACTCCCGGAGATCTGAAATCCCATTTATTTATTTTTTATTATACGCATGAAAATAATGATAATGAGGGCATTGCAATCGATAACACATTTTTGAGACTATTGCCGCTAATAAATACATTAATCGGTTTACTAATATCATCAGCTACAAGTGCAAGCCCCGCCCAGCAGTCAGTGGGCGGGGCTTAGGTTAAAATAATAATGAGTAACCTGAAAAGATGTCCTACTGATGACGCACTCGCCTCAACACTGGTTCATTCTTTGTGTCATGTATACATATCTCTATTACTCGACCTGATAATAATATCACTTCTCATTCTCATCGTTTGTGACAAAACCATTCATTGTAAAATTTAATCATCACACTGATCCCTCTAACATTATCCTCCCATTTAGCTTAATTTCATAAACTTGTTTATTTCTCATTTGATTTTGTGAAGTCTTCATGATATCTTGCACAAATTGTTGAACATATTTGTGCAATTGTTGTAGATTGATATTGTGCAACGTTGTGTTATTATTTTTTTATATTTTAGTATATTTTAAATAAAAATTAAATTGCTGTAGTACAAATTTATGTTAAATTTGACATTTGTTAAATTGCTAGCCATAAACATATTTGTGTTTGTAAAATGATTTTGAGGTTGCAATGACTGAAAGTTTGAAGATTGTTTTGGAGTTTAGCGGCGGAGCTGAGCTTCTGTTCGGGAACATCAAGAAAAGGGAAGTCAGTCTGCCGCGTTTGGAGGAGTGGCTGTGTTCAGACAAGGGCCGTGGCGATCAGTGGACGGTCAATCACTTGCTGGAGTGGATGGCGAGGAATCTGGTGCAGGACAAGGACAGGGAGGAGCTGTTCCTCGTCAGGGGCAGCTTGAGGGCCGGGATCCTGGTGCTGGTCAACGAGCAGGACTGGGAGCTCGTCGGGGGCGAGGATTATCCATTGCAGCCTAATGACAATGTACTCTTCATATCCACACTGCACGGGGGCTAACAATAAATATTTGTAAATAATTAAGCAAGTTTTATTGCATTCCTACTGAATAAAATATATTTTTAAAAAAATTTTTTTTTTTTAAATTTAGAATTGAAAATGTCATCAAATGAGAAATCTTTTATTTGACATACAATAATGGTAAGTAAACAATTCTTATGTTCAGATCCTCGAATCGAAGTAATATTAAACATTGCATGGAAGGAGAATATTAATTTATCTACTAGTGTCATTGCTCCTCGGATTGAAGAATAATGGACACATCGGAGGGGAGTTGATCTTCGGGGATGTACACATCGAGCAGGTTGGCGTCTTCTTTAGGGACGGTGTACTTGGCATGAGCCTTCATATGGAAGTTCAGGTGACTGCTTTGTTTGAAGCGTCTATTGCACAATCGACAGGAATAAGGCTCGTTGTTTGCATGAATCTTCATGTGTTGGTTGAGATGCGCCGATTGAGTGAACGACTTCTTGCAGACGGAACACATGAACGGCTTCAACTTGGTGTGGGTGCGCATGTGCTGCTCCAGACCCGACTTCTGGTTGAAGCTCTTCATGCAGATATCGCACACGAAGCATCCTTTCCCCGAGTGTATCTTCATGTGTTGAGCGAGCGCCGCTTGCTGGCTGTAGGACTTCTCGCAGAACTGGCATTGGTATTCTTTATGTTCTGCTTTGGACAGTTGTCCGTCTGAAAATGAGTCGTCGGCCTCTTCGAGCAATGTCGTTGATATTGGGACTTCAAATTTAGTTTCACATATTTGGCAGCGATGCAGCAGCTTTTTGTGTTTCGTGTGCTCTTTGTGGAAATGCTGTGAATATTTACAGCAGTTGAAGAACGATTCCAGACACTGTACACATTGGTAAGGGACTGTGGCTTCTGCGGGTTTATCATCTTTTAAAGGACGAGGTTCGTACGCTTTCCGAGGCTTCGTCTCGATCCGCCGAGCTCTCCTTATCGAAGCGGCCGTATTATTGAAGCTGCACTCTGGCGTCGTTCGAATTATTACAAAACTTGTATCGTCTTGCTTTTGATTCTCGTTTCCGATGAAACTCGAATCCACAATTTGATACTGGCTGCCCGTTAAATTTTCAAAAGACTTTTTCTCTTCATGCGCATCTTCTTCGTGTTCAGGTTTGGGTAATGGTTTTCCTATATGCTCGACTTTAAAATGATTACCTGAAATAAATATATTAAAAATAAGATTTATTTGTATTGAAATAGATTAAATATGATACAATACCTAAGGCTACATCATTTGCGAAGACTTTCTTGCAAAACTGACAGTGTGGAAGGCTGGAATCTGTGATTCCCTTGGAGAAAGGAGCGCGAATCAGTGTTTTTGAAGCATGTGTACTCGGCAACTTCTTCAAGGAGTTTCCAAACGTGTCCACCGTCGAAATACTCTTGATGACAAAACCCTTTTCAGCTAGATAAGTGGCCAACTCTTGTCCATTCATTTTCCATCAACGTTTGAACTGAAATTAGTTGTTGTATTCAATTTGAGTTGATGTTTGTAATATTGTTATTGATCAGTAGTTACTTTGAATCTATACGAGTTGAAACCAAGTGGTTATGAATTATTAGTCAAATATAACACCGATATTATCGAAATGGTTTAGTCCTATTGTTAATAAACGTGGGTAATCCTAGGATCACCAAAACTCTTCACAATATCACTCCCACAATTGACATCTGTCCTGCTTAGTGTTGCCACACTTCATATCAAAGAGGAGGGAATCAACAATTTATTTGTAATAAATAAATTAGAAATATTTTTTTTTTTTTATATATATAAAAAAATTGCAATATACATTTATATATATATATATATATATATATATATATTTAGTGATAAAAATCACATAATTTGTTTTCATGGTAGCAACAATAAAAAAAAATGTCGTTTTTTCTAATGTCAAACTTGGCGGATATACGCGAAAAGTTAACTTCAGGTATTTTTTTTACAAACAAACCTAGTCTTAGGATAATGAGATCAATTTCCATAGTTTCCACGTATTTCAGTTGGCTTTCAATCTGAAGATGTGATCCTTGTGACTGCCACAGATGAATTATGCCGCATATCAGGTTTAACTTCAAGAGAAGTTGAATATTTGAAGACTGATATATCTTCTAATATCTTTCCTTTAGCATTTAAATCCGGTCAGTAGTTTATAAATTAAATTTAAAGAATGTTCATTTTTGCTATAACGATATTTCAGCATATGAATATACGGATAGTACTAGAATATCTACGGGATGCTCCGATTTGGATTTAATCCTGAATGGTGGTATTAGGAAAAAATGCTTGACCGAGGTGTACGGAGAAAGCGGCACTGGCAAAAGTCAAGTCGCTCTTCAAATGACTGCCAACTTATGGAATAAAGGTTTAAATAAAAATACACCCATAATTATAAATGTAATTGATTATTTGATTTATATTGTAGGGGTCGTGTATATAAGCACCGAGGAAGTTTTCCCATCGAAACGTCTCAATCAATTGTTCCAGACAAACAATCGTCACCGCGGAGATGATATTTTCCTATACCACATGACCGATGTGGTGAGAATCATTCGATTAATTATTTTAAGTATGTTTTTAATCATTCATTTAATTCAGGATGAACTTTTCAACAATGTGAGACACAAATTGCCGCTATTGCTCGCACAAAAACCAAACATCGAACTCGTTGTGATCGATTCTATAGCAGCTCCGTTTCGAGGAGAATATACAAACGGTCGGTTATTTAATGTTATTAATTTCAAAATGCTAATAGTTGTATATTTTCAGTGAAGGGAGCCATTGTCAGGGCGACTTTGTTGAAGAAGCTAGGCTTTAATTTGATGAGATATTCCAAGATGTACAATGTCGCCGTTTTGTGCATCAATCAGGCAAATTTTATTTTGGCATATTTAATGTGAATTTTTGTCCATTGGTTGCATTTGCAGGTGTCGGCAATTCCTGACGGAGAAGCCGCTGAATCTGTGGTTCCTTGCCTCGGACTTATTTGGTCGAATATGATCACTGAACGATTCGAACTGTCAAGATTGACCGAGTTTCACAAAGAATCGCAGAAGAGACAGTTGAGAGTTGTATTTTCACCCGAATTAGACCGAAATACCACCGCAAAATTTATAATCACCGAGAAATGTCTCCTAGGCACTAAATGATGGAGTTATTTTATTGTTAATTGTCTGTGATATTAATAAATAAGTTTATTAAAAAAAATATATTAATTATAAATCGAATAATAAAAATAATCATTTATTTTAATAATAATACACCCACACTCTTTATTTGTAGAGTAAAGGTCACTTTACTTTAGGTGCTCAAAAGTACCAATCGCAGCTATTTGTATGAATTTTATTAATATTTTAAGAAGTACTTTGGTTGATTAAAAAAAGTGATTATGATAGTGTGATTAACATTTCTCTAAAAATCATAGCTTAATTTGATATTCGGTGACTTATTTAACAAGTTTCACATTCTGAAGGCATTTTTTAAAAAGAATCCAAAATATTTATCTATTAATTGAAGAAAATATAAGTAAAAATCTCAATTCAAAATTATCTTACATTCATAAATACATTACATTTTTTTTAATCACAAAGTTGAAGTTTAACCATTCTGGTAATAAAAGGTAAGGTTAATTGTAGTTTATTGATTAATATCGGTATCCGTCCTGGATTTTAAGGAACTAGAATTGATTTCTTTTCTATACTTATCTCATATTTAAAAATGTGCATATTTAAGACAGTGCATATTTAAAAATGTATATTGAATTAGTTTTTTTTATTATCAGTGCATCTTTTTTTGAAGAACCCGATTAAATACCAACTGAAATATAAATTTTTAAGTTAATACTGCTTATATCTAAGTGTGTAAATTGATTCTATAACCCTTAAATTCTTCTCGATAACGGTGAAGGCATTATTTCCAAAATGTGTAAAACTCATTCACAATATTGAAATGAAGCAAAATGTTCAAAACAATAGATAGTTAAATAGTAATTTCTCTAATTTGTTTGTGCTTCTCACAAAAAAAAGCTGTATAATATTTTCAAAACTGCATTTACGACTCAAGTATAATTTATTACCCCAACACTTGTGCAAATATGCAACTGTTTGAAGATTAATCAGTCTCGGATGGTATTCTGTCTATTTTACAGTGTTAATGTGTGATTGATCAATGTTTGATCGGAATCCATTTATCTGTTTGTGAAAATAATGACCATTTTTTCATTGTGGACAGACACACTTTGTTATTTGAATAACACTTTCTACAGCACTTGCTCGCTGCATGATTAATTTATTTAGTTTCATATTACTAATTGCAAGGCTTCTATTAATCAGTAAAAATCAAATGTATGTTCTACTATTAGAATCTTAATTTTGATACATTATTTTAGGATTTGTGTGGGAAAACTTTATATTTCTTAAATAATCTTTATTGAACAACGTTCCTACTTAAATATTTTATCAGTCGGTACGAAACAACAAATTTAAACTATTCGGATGATTTATTTAATTCTGTACAAATACTCGATAGGGTTATTAAATTATAATAAATGATTGTGGACCACCGGCAGTAAGCTTGCTTGAATTTTTCTCTCATCGTTCATAGAGTTGAAATTAGCATAGCTGATTTATGATCATCAAATATGTATACAGGTGTACGATGTACGGCTAATCACGTAGATTGTTTTTCAAATCCGACGAGATGAAATTTGATTGAATTTGTCAAATGTCAATGATTTAGGCACCCAATTATCCATCCCGATTGTCTTGTATTTTTTTAACAATATAAATATGAGAATGTTGTCCGAGGCGGAGCTTATTAATTGAATAATTTGTATTAAAAAAAAATCTTTTCTTGGTGCGTTGTTGACCGAACTCACTTTGCATAATCGACACTTGTGTAAAATGAAAATTTGTGCATATAAATGTTTTGCGAGCGGACAATTGGCTTGCATTCTCGATCTGAGCTGCTGCTCCATCACATCGATAATTCAACATGCCCAAAGCGGCCTTCTTCTTACTCCTACTCGGAGTGTGTATTGTAAGTATGAACATTCATTTACTGATTGATTATTTATTATATATTATGTATGTATTTATTTAAATAAATAATTCAGGCGGTAAATCATCAACCGTCAGCAAACATTGCACAAGAACCATCTGCTCGCTTTATTGACTACTCTTAATTTATCGCTTTGAAAGTATTCAAGTGTGTTTTTATTTAGTTCGGAATGCCAGATAATGTAAATATCAAGATGGCGGAACAAGCAGATGTGTCTGAGTCAGACAATTAGTTTAACCAACACCATATATGATATTAAAATGCTGGACAAGTGGGTGATAAATACATCAAGATGGCGGTCATGCAGATGAGTTTGACAGAGAAAACAATTAGACTCGTCTACCTGGTCCCTCATCTTTATATTTATATATCCAGTTGTCTGGCAGTCTTATCGGTAGTAATGGTTTGACAGACGCAATACTAACGTATTAATTATAAGAGTTGTGATAGAGCAGAATTGGTGCGTATACGAATAGAGCTTGTACACGCATACGCACCGCACGCATACCCTCATTACACTAATTTATTAAATACGACCGACGATAAGAATGCCGATTAAGTGGACGTATAAATATCAAGTGGACTCTGTCAAACTCCTCTGCTTTCTCCGCCATATTGATATTTATACATCCAGTTGTCCGGCCTTCTAATATCGGTGGTATCGGTACCCCCCGAAGTGTAGTAATAGATTTTTTTAGTTTGACAGTATGTAGTGTAATTTAAATTTGATTGTAGGCTTCCACATTGGGTTCTCCATCCCACCCAGGAGGATACAAACATCATGTGAAGCCATGTTTCGATAATGATGACGATGATTCAGGCAGTAACGAAGATCTAGCTGATATTCTGTCAGGAGTATTGGCTCATTCAGGATCTTCTGCTTCAGCTTCAGCATCTGCTTCAGCATCAGCATCAGCATCCAGCAGGGCGCCTGTAAATGTGTGGGACTACAATGAATGGTCTGACAAAGTGAAGGTCCACCCTCATCACGTCGCCCCTCATCAGGTTCACATCAAACACCCCATTTACAAGAAGCCCATTTACCGCAGACCCGTGAAGAGTTACTGGCCCTTCCCTCACCAACCGTGGAACATCAAATCTGTGGTAAAGTCAGACTCTGACTCTGATGAACTCCGCCATAGAATTATCCATCCCCATTTCCCACGCGTTAAATACATTCACGTCGATGCCGATGACGATGACGACGACGACGATGACGATGAATTCTCACTCCGCAGCGTTGTCCTTCCCAAGATTGCTCTGTCGCGTCACAACATCCGCCGAAAGCATCTTTTGGACAGCGACAGCGATGAATGGAAGAGGCCATCTTTCCCAATTTCATGGTTGAAAGGACACAAGAGGCATTGCAAGAATCATCCCAGATGCTCGCAATGGAGGAAGAAGTACTTGAAGTTGTTATACCTTCTCACCGATGATGATGATTCCAGCTCAAGTAGCGAAGAGAGGTGTCACCACATAAAGAAGAAACATACTACTCCATGTCCAAAGACCACATGTACTACTACATGCACTCCAAAGACATGTACAACAACATGTACTCCCAAGACATGCACTACAACATGTACTCCAAAGACATGTACCACAACATGTACTCCAAAGACATGCACCACCACATGTACTCCAAAGACATGTACCACAACATGTACTCCAAAGACATGTACCACCACATGTACTCCAAAGACATGTACTACCACATGTACTCCAAAGACATGTACCACAACATGTACTCCAAAGACATGTACTACTACATGTACTCCAAAGACATGCACCACAACATGTACTCCAAAGACATGCACCACAACATGTACTCCAAAGACATGCACCACAACATGTACTCCAAAGACATGCACAACCACATGCACTCCAAAGACATGCACCACCACATGCACTCCTAAGACCTGCACCACAACATGTACTCCAAAGACATGTACTACGACATGTACCCCAAAGACATGTACTACAACATGTACTCCAAAAACATGCACAACAACCTGTAAGCCGAAACATGACCACGACGATGATGATTGGGAAAGCAGCAGCGCCTCTTCAGCAGCCAGTAGTGCCTCTTCAGCAGCCAGTAGTGCCTCCTCAGCAGCCAGTAGCGCTTCTTCAGCAGCCAGTAGCGCCTCTTCAGCAGCCAGTAGCGCCGCTTCATCAGACAGTAGCGATTCATCAGAGAGTAGCGAATCATCAACCTCCAGTAGCAGTTCTTCATCCAGCAGCAGTAGTTCATCCTCCAGCAGCAGCTCATCATCGTCAGAAGATGAGGAAGTAGAGGAAAGCAGCAGCTCAGCAGCTTCCAGCGCTGCAAGTAGTGCGGCGTCCGCTTCATCATCCGCAGCCAGCAGCGCAGCATCTTCGGCCAGCAGTAGCGCTGCCAGTGCTGATGACGATGACGATGATCATCATGATGATAAGCATCACAAGCATGATAAGCATGATCACCATGACCACCATGATCATCACGATCATCATGATCATCATGACCACCACAAGCATTGATTTACATAAAATACCATCCACTAACTACAGCGATACAAATACAACCAAAATAAACTCTCCTATAAAATGTTCCACCGTTTTCACTTCTGTAATATTTTCAACAGATCAAAAATATACTATTTTCCATAAAATGTGTTCTCTTTAAATTTATGCCGATTAAAAATCAATTTCAAACCGCCACTCTTTAGTATTGCCACATTAAATTAAAAGCAAAATGCATAAAAAAAAATCACGACCATACAAAACAAGTTTGTAGAGTAAGCGTCAAGATTTAGACCTTCACACACACATGCTCACACCACAACACTAAAATATGTTAGGATATGACTAATTAAAAATTAAAATGTAATTTATTAAAAGTGTGGCAACTGGCAACACAGCTGTCACTGGAATGACACTTCTTGAAGAACAAAATTCATAATATAGAGGAGACTTTACTGACATTCAAGATGTTAAAATAGAGGCAGTAGACTAAGATTGATATTTCAATATGGACTTTTTGAAGATTGATGACATTAGAGGTTCTTAAAGTGATCAATTGATTGTAATAACAACACTCATTTGAATAGTTTAAATATGTAAACCAAAAGCAGATGGGTGATAATAATAGTATAAATAAAGCCGACTTAATAACTCAAACATTGGAGAATCATTTAGCTGTGGTCAATAATAAATCCATCATAAGGATATACAAGAAGAGAATCATTTAACTGTGAATAATGAATAAATGTTGGCGAAAAGGCAATCTATATCATACACAGACAGTTTATTCAATAAAAGATCTTATTCATTTTTCTTTGTAGATATCCAATCGAATAAGCAAAAATTGTTTACTCATCTTTGAGAGTAAGTTTTGTATTCAAAGTAAATCTGTAATGGAAAATGTCTGCAAAATGTTGGGTATGCGGTAAAGTATTTAACGCTGGTATTTATTTGATATCAAATATTTGACCAATGAATTATCTGAAGATTAAACTGGTATTTTTATTGTTTAAATGTTTATATTTGTTATGTTGTAGATTCACTGAAGAGGGACTAAAAAAATATCAAAGATTTGAAGTCGAGTAATAAAAACACAAGAATAAAATATATTCAAATAACGTTTAATTAATGATAATTTATATTTGAACTTTATGCTTAATTAATTATAAATATTCCAATTGTTTTCCTCACATTATTCAACTTGGCAACACTGCGAGTGGCAATTTGAAAATAGAATCATTGTTTATGTCAGTCTATTCTGTTTTAGACACCGAATTAAATAGTTTGTTGATATAAAATATTATTTACACTTGATTTAATGCAGCCTTGATTGTGAATAATCAAGGCTTTATTGTATTCATTGGTTGGTGTTGTACTTGGGCAGGTGATGTATCATTCCTTGGTTTGTTCCGAGCGGGTCTATCTCGGCCTGCATTGTATCGTGAGACTCGCTCGATACGGAGGCATTTAAATCAGGTTCCATGTCTGCGGAGTTCCTTTCGTGCATCTCCACTTGCAGATTATTAGTCGGCATGAAGGAATCATTAGACGCACTCTCATTCAAATGCCGCACTTGATTGTGATGATGAGACGAGCCCGATGCATACATCGGAGAACCGTAATTACAATCGCTTATCCTCACCGAGTTTCTATTAAGCGTTCCTAATTGTCCTTCGAATAGTATATCGTTGATAAACTTCTCGGCGAATATCTTCTGGTTGGGTGCCAATCGTTTCAATTTGCTCGCCCATAATTTAGCTAAATCCAGGTCGGCGTCTTCTTTATTGGGATACCCGCACGCCGCAGGTAGGGATTCTTTTTGATCGTTTTTAGCGGTTTTCTTCTTTTTGGACGGCGGCGAGTTTGATTCTTTGTAGTTGTAGTCGACTTCGCTCTCGTTGAGTACCTGCAAAATAATAATAACAGTTGAGGTGAATGTTTGCGGTGGTTAGTTTGTTTTTTTTTTTTTTTTTAATACCCATCCGGATGAAGTGTCTTTGGTGAACATGGCTTCCATTAAATAGTTGGCGTTTTGAAACCAAACCAGCTTGGGTTCATAAGTGTCGTCTCCGTTCCTCCTGCTCTTGGCTATCTTGGTGGCTTCCTGCCTGACCACATCCTTGAGACTCTTCAGCTTGGCCCTGACTTCCTTGACTTCCACTCCTTGCCTGGCCAAACCGACGGCAGTCAGCTCGCAGGCCAGCTTCTCAAACTCGGTGTCCCTCTTCTTCTTGATGGAGTAATCAGGATGCTTCATATTCCACAGAGACTCGTAGTTCTCAAAAATGGACAGGAACGCTATTATCTCCATCGAGTTCCATTTTATCATGTTTGTAAACAACTATCTAGCTATTACAAGCTGGCTAGTTTACTAGCTCGACCCGAAATACAATAGACAACGGCTATTTTGATTGTTTTTGGCCGATTTTGATCGAGGTAGCGGATAGTGTACTAGCGGCGAGCTTACTAGCCGGTCGCAAGTGACGTACTGAAATCGATGCGCGAGATAGTGGGCGTGTACAAGCTAACAAGCGTCATTTCTAATATTACAAAATACAATTATATTTTTAATATCAAATTTTGACAGCTAAGTCAGACGAGATCATTAATTACGACCTCACCAATCACGGCCGTTTGCGGTAATTTTTTTCGCCTGTCTAAATTTTGACATTTACTATACACATTCATGAAGTATGTATAATTTTAGTGTTATTATGATAGTAGTGTTGTGTATTTTTTGCAGCTGGCAACACTAAAAAAAGTCTCGTTTTTCGTTTTTTAAATTACGAACGTGATATTATCCGCCATTGAGTTATGAAATGTGTACTTGTATTGTGTACGTGTGTGAAAAAGTACAATCAGAGACAGAAATAATTAATCATATAATAATAATAAAAAACTGTTTTATTTATATTTCATAGTTTTTATTCTGATAAATTTAATATGTAAAATTTGTAGAGCAATTATCAAAATTATAATTTTGCAGTGTGACCAATCACGGCTGTAAGTGAGTAATCAAGTCTCTAGACATATATAATTTGAAATTTGCTCTACGAACATAATAAACAAAGAGTAATTAGTGTTTTTTTACAAAATATTTTTTATATTGTCCGTTTCTTCTAATTCTTCTTTAATGTAAAATGTATTATTTTCAACTAATTCTTCTTTAATATCAGGATTCTCACTTATAACTAATTCTTCTTTAATGTCGGGATTCTCACTTATAACTAATTCTTCTTTAATATAAGGATTCTCACTTATAACTAATTCTTTTTTAATGTCAGGATTCTTACTTAACTTCCAGTTGCCATCTTTGCGCCTTTTGTAGCCGAGATTTAGTAAAATCTTCCGCAGAGTTGAAACACTGCCTTCAAAATGTATTCTTTCTTTAAGTATTGTGTGTATTTTTGGCAGCGATGAAATTTCTTCTTGTTCCAAAATCAAACGGATTTTATCCATGTCGAATTTTGGCTCCCGTTGTTTGCGATTTTTGTGAGGCATTTTAAACGTGCTCGTTTTTTTCTCCTTTATTATATTGGAAACAGTGCCCCTTGAAACGCCCGTGGCTTGTGCCGTTCTTTCGTTAACTTTGTTGACATGATCGCCTATGAGCGTTTTCAGCACAATGAATGATGGCTGCGATGCAAATATTGGATCGCTCATTATTTCTAAAATACTTTTCGCATCTGCCTTCATAAACTCGTGAACTTTCGCAATAGTCTCTCGGGTCTAAAAAAAATAGTGTATTAGTGAGTCGTGCTAGAGCTAATAATATTGGTGCGTATACGAATAGAGCTTAGTAGTATTGGTGTATACTAGTCCTCTATTTATAAATTCTCTATAGGCCATATTCAACATAATAGTGTGTAAATGAATCGTTCTAGAGCTGATAGTATTGGTACGTATACGAATAGAGCTTGATAATATTGGCTCTAGTCTATTTGTACACAGACGACTCACTAGCCCTTTATGTATTTATTAATTCTCTATGGGCCATATTAAATATATTTAATAGTGAGTCGTGCTAGAGCTGATAGTATTGGTACGTTTACGAATAGAGCTTGGTAATATTGGCTCTAGTCTATTTGTACACACACGACTCACTAGCCCTCTATTTATTACTTCTGTATGGGTCATATTACATATATTTAATAGTGTGTTAGTGAGTCGTGTGTGTTAGAATAGACTAGAGCTTAGTAGTATTGGTGTACATGCATACGCACCGCACGCACACACTCTCATTACATTATTATATTGAATAAGGCCGTTATACACCGGTTTAATTGTCTAATTTTACCTGTTGGTAATATTTAGTTTCGATATATTAGCAAGCCATACAACTGGATGTTTTAATTACAACACTCAGACTCGTCTACTTGGTCCGCCATCTTGATATTTATACATCCTTGGCATGCTGATACATCGGTGGTATCGTTTATTGTTTAGGCTTGTACTTTTGTGAGTGTATTGTGAAAGAAATATGTAATGTAAGTTTATGTATAGAGTGCACATTGATAAAAGTACAGGCTTAGACAATTGTACAATATACGTCCTTCGTTTGGAATACGATCCGCATGCGTTATTCTTACCTGTTTTGCAAACACTTGGTTTGGTGCTTTTTCACTGGTCATCGTTATGTATATTTTTCAATGTCAATCTGAAAATTAATTAAAATAAACAATTTCGACGGATGTGTATTTTTGTCGCCGTTTGTTGTAAAGAGCAACAAAGACACGTCTTCACCGAACAGTGACTAAAATCACACTAACACAAGCAGAGAAACCCATCGCTATAATAATTACAGCTGTGTTAGTCTAGCCGTGGAATATTGTGAGTGTATTAGTGCGTCTATACACGTATTAACACGCACACAATCAAGTAATGTCAAAATAATATAAAGAATAATCACACTTGTTCAGACATCGCAAAATCAACAACAATCACAGCCGTCTGCGGTGTGCAATTGACGTTTGATCATATGAGAGTATTTTAGTAGTGCGTATACGAATAGAGCTTGGTAGTACTGCTGTACACGCATACGCAACACACGCACACACTCTTATTACAGGATTATTTTGGCCGTATTCAATATAATAGTGTGTTAGTGAGTCGTGCTAAAGCTGATAGTATTTGAGTACACCAGCTCTATTCGTATACGCACCAGGTTATATCGAGGCCTTTAGTTATACTTTTATTTTTAAGCACGTACTAAAGCGGCTGCGATTAGTGATGGTATATAATAATATTATATCAAGATGTCGGACCATGTAGATGAGTTTGTCAATGGCAACACTAATTGTCTGCTTGATATTTATACAAGTTGTCTGGCATTCAAAATTAGAGTGTTTTAGTAGTGCGTTTATGAATAGAGCTTGGTAGTATTGGTGTACAAGCATACGTACCGCACGCACACACTCTGTGTCTATTCTTTTTTTATTTAGTTTGTATTGTAAATGTCAAATTTAGACAGTACATAAGCGAAGAAGTGAACTAATGTGTTTTATATTTGTAGACCAACTTACCGCAAACGTCTATGATTGGTGATAGTATTAACTAATATTAAATGTATTCAACGCTTAATCCCAATGAATTTTCTAATTTTCCGCCATATTGATATTTATACATCCGTTTGTCTTGCATTCAATATGAGTGTTTTAGTGAGTCGTGCTAGAGCTGAATTGGTGCGTATACGAATAGAGCCGTATTGGTCGATGATAAGACCATATCCTCTGTCAAACTCATCTGCTTGGTTCACCATCTTAATATTTATCATCCACATGTCCGGCGTTCTAATATCAGTGGTGTTGGTTCGACAGACGCTACACTAATTGTCTCAATCAGACTCATCTGCTTGGTTCGCCATCTTGATATTTATCACTCTAATAAATTAAGTTGTGTTGAAGCACACATATGTTTTTTTTTAGTATAAAATTGTTATTAAATCGATTAAAAAAAATATGTGCATACTTTTTGTGTTACCGAGTCTGTTGTCGACAAACTGTCAAGTATCAACAGCTTAGTTGGGAAATGGGAATAATATTAATAAAAATCCCGATCGATCGCTTTGATCCAAGTTTAATCTGATTTCCTGTATTGTAAGGTAATTTAATAAAAGCGTGCGGCTACAAATACTGTAATCATGGGTTCGAATCCCGCTCAAGCATTACAACCGATAAGAATGCAAAACGACTGGATTTAAAATTATTATAATCGGACGAACCCGAGTGAGATAATTAGTGTACAAACTCATCTGCTTGATCCATCATCTTGATATTTATACTTATATGGCATTCTTATCGTCAGTAACAATTTAATAAAAGTGTGTGGTTGTGAGTTGAAATCCCGCTCAAGTCAAAATTTGATCGGGAATAAAATCCTGATCGATCGTCTTGATCCAGATTTGCTGTATTGTAAGGTAAATACTGATTATTAAGTCGGTGACCTGTGTAACTAGTAATAGTTAAGATAAGACAATTAACAAGAACAAATTGTGGAGGAGCATATTAAGTATAAGCTTTGAGAATAATAAACATGTGGTAATAATGATTTATTAACATAATAATAATTATTGTGGATGCTGCGCTTTGTTGTGTCTCTTCATGTCCGTCCACCTGGTGGTTCTGTATTCACACCTGTCGCAGCCGAAGAGCTTTTGCAGCGAATGCGTCAGCTTGTGAGCCTTGAGGGTGCGGCTCTGAGTGCTTTTATAGTCGCACAAGTCGCAGCGGAATGGCTTCTCCGTGGAGTGTGTGATCTTGTGATTGCGCAGATAACTCGCTCTTATAGTCTTGAAGCCGCACTGATCGCACGCGAACCTCTTCTCGGCAAAGTGTATCTGCCGGTGATTCTGCAGCGAGCTCTTCCTGTTACTCTTGAAGTCGCACACGTCGCACTCGAACGGTTTATAATCGATGTGTATCGCCCGGTGTCGGTTCAACGAGGAAACGGTCGCCGTGCCAAAGTCGCACGAATCGCAGACAAACGGCTTATCGCCCGTATGGTTCGTCATGTGTCTCCGGAGCCAAATCTTCAAACTGGTCTTATATCCGCAATGATCGCACCAAAACGGCTTCGGATCCGTGTGAGTGTTCACCTTGTGATCGTATAGAATCTTAATTTTACAAGTTTTAAAATGGCATTTATCACATGTGAGTCTCTCCTTCTCTCGGTGCGTTAGAATATGTCTTTTGAGACGTCCTTCGTCGACGGCTTTAAAATCACACTGCTTACATGCAAACGGCTTCTCGATACAATCTAAATGTGTGGTCATATGTCGGGCTAGACTCCCCGATTGGGTTACTTTAAAATCGCACATATTACAATAGAGCATGTCGGCTTTATTGCGGTGCGTCTGCATGTGCACTTGTAGACTGTTAAATGTTGTCGTTGTGTAATCGCACAAGGCACAGATGAACGGTTTAACTTCTAAGTGGACTAACTTGTGCCGCTTTAAATGGCTGCTCCCCTTGCAACGGAAGGAGCATTGATCACAGCCGTACGGCTTCTCTCCGGTGTGCACGAGCATGTGGGCTTTTAAATTACTTGCTCTATCCGTGCTGTATTCACACTGCATACAGCAAAAGCGCTTCTTCTCTTCAGTATTGTGTGTGATGTTTATATTGATCGATGACATGAAGTGTCCCTGCCTCGCCAGCTCCATGGCTTGATTTTCGAACAGTTGGTCATAAGAATAGTCTTCGAAGAGGCTTTCAGGAATTGTAAATGGTTCGTACAGTTGCCCCTGATTAGCCATGATCCCGAAATCTTCTTCTAGTTTATCAGTCTCAACTTTGACTTGTACTCCTTCCATCCAAACGAGTACAGCAACATGAATAACAAATATTATCAGTACAACTTGTCATTTGACATCTTGACAGTTCTCATAGTGTTGCCATGTGTGAATTAAAATACAATTTATGTATTATATTTATTTATACGACCCGAAGGGCTTTTTTATATCAGTATTCAATTTAAAATCAAGTAAATCAAACTTAACCTGGTTCAAGAATATCGATGGAGATTATTCCCGATCT
Source organism: Agraylea sexmaculata (assembly GCA_022606485.1). NCBI lineage: Eukaryota > Metazoa > Arthropoda > Insecta > Trichoptera > Hydroptilidae > Agraylea > Agraylea sexmaculata. The sequence goes on from JAGTTH010000843.1 coordinate 23,902, forward strand.
CCAAGTCGTAATGATCAATTATTATTTTATTTTTTTGACTGGAGCGGGATTTGCACACAAGACTTTAATATAAGTTAAAATATTTTAAGGGAAGGATAAGAATATAACAAATAATTTATGCAATATTTTGCACAACATATCGGCGGACCATGGCTCCAACAGTCTGACAGCGAATTCTGTCGATTGAATAGTTTAAACAACTAGACAACTGGATGTATAAATATCAATATGGCGGACCAAGCAGACGAGTCTGAGTGAGACAATCGGTGTAGCCTCTGTCAATAATATTTATCATCCACTTGCCGGAGCCTTCTTATATCGGTGGTGTCGATTCAATACGATATTCTTCATGGGTCGTCTAAAGTGTGAGAACTAACTTTGTGCTTGTTGTATTAGAGCACTGCATTTAATATTTTTTGATAATAATTGTATTATTTTATAAAGTTAAATAGTGGAAAGATCCTTTCCATGTATAAAGAAGCCTCATAAATATAAAAGTCCACATACTGACTATTTGTATAATAAATAATAAAGCATGTCTAAAATTTGATATATACTCTAAAAACGAGTTAATAAACACAACAAACACTAACGGCGGCTTCTTCAAACAGTGAGCTACGCAACTCTCGAGTAATTATTTAATTTTTGTGAAGAGCATTTATGAATATATTTATTCAGTGTTGTCAGGTGTGAATAAATAAAAAGCATATTTAATCATAAATAGTTTATTGATTTTAACAAAGGAAACATACATACATAAGTGGGCATCAATACATAGTAAATAAACGACACATACATGATATGAGTTTTTGTCGAAATAATAATAAATAAAAAAAAAAAAAACTAACATTTCCGTATAAAAACGCTACATGTTTGTGTGAAGTGAACGAAAACAAAACAATCAGTCCGAGAAAACAAATTATAGTTTATTAGTATAATAATAATTATTATTATGTCATTTGTGCAATTTTAATGTAATTCTTGTTCACCTTTACAATAATAATAATATTATAATATCCTAACCTAAGGTGCATTTTATTTGGTGTGATATTCCTTTTCTTATAATGTATATATATATATATATTTGTTTTGCTTACATTAATAAATATCCGCGGTTTTAAAAATTATAATTGAAAAAAAAGGCCGATATTTTTTTTTACGTTTGGCAAATTGTTTTGAAAATTAAAAGACCGCTTTTTGATATTCTTTTTTTTTGTTTTTGTTAAATTTAATTCGATTAAAATTACGGTTATTCATAGTATGTATGTATGTTTATTATTATTAGTATGGTTAATCGTCGCCCCGCTGCAACAAGGGCGTAACTCCGATTTATTAGTGTTATTAATTTATTATTAAGACTTCGAGTCAAACAAGGCTTTCATTTAGGGTATCACAGATTTTATACAAATTATAATTATAATAATAATATGTGCGGAATTATAAAATTGTATCCGCCTAAATTAAATTAAATTAAATTATATAAATATACACAATATCTTCTTTACAAATTGACATTAAGTATGAACGAAAAGTAATAATAAAATATGTGAAAACTGCAATTTCAAGTACATAAGCATATTTATCATACAATATTATAAATTTGACAAAATAATTGAAAAAGTACGCACCTGCGCAAATTTCCATCCCATTTAAAAAAAGTGTGAAAATTGCGACATATTTTTTTTTATAAATTGATTTTTTTTTCAAATTGAATGTAGACTAATTCATAATTCATAATAGAAATAATCAGGCACAGTTCGTTTTCGATAACTTTAATCCCGATCGATCCAGGCTTAATCTGATTTCCTGGATTGTAAGGTAAATATGGTAAAAGGTGACTGTGGCGATTATAAGTCAAGTAAATCAGGCAGAGCCGATCTATCGGTCATCTGTATAACTAGTAATAATAGTAAACCTTCTCGAAAAGCCCCTTAGGGCTTATATAAAGAAATAAACCTTTTCTGAATAAATCATAAAATTAATAATAATAAAAAAATGAAGTTGCACATTGTTAAAAAACAAGTATTTTATTTGATATCCGATATCATTTTGAAGTAAATGTATGTTTAAAAATGAAATAATCATAGAAAAAACTCAAAATCTATGAAAAAAAATTATATAATTGCGAGTAACAAATATCGCCGTACAATTCTTGTATTCTCGCCAATTAGAGAAATCTATTATCTAAAAAATATGAGTGAAACTTGCCGGCTTTTCTTTTGATCTAATAACGAGACATATTATAAGAAAACGTAATTTTTATTAAAAAAAACGGAATTTATACTAGTCCCATACTAGAAAAAAACATAAAAAATCGTAAAAATTATGTAAAAAAATGATGAATGAATTGCGAGTAACAAATATCGCCGTAAATTTCTTGTATCCTCGCCAATTAGAGAGAAATAAACAAATATGAATGAAACTAGTTGGCTTTTCTTTTGATCTAATGACGTGTCAATTCTAATAAATACAGAATATTTACCGAGGTTAAAGTGAATCGCAATTTAGCAAAGGAAACCTACTTATTGTTAAAATAATATACTACAAAAAATCATAAGAAATATTTTTTTGGTTGAGATAAAATAATAAACATGTACGCTTTTGTGCAAATCTGCCATAATATGATTATAAGTAAACGTAAATAATCATAAAAAAACACGAGACACGCTTTTTGATCTAATAACGAGCATTTTATTTGATATCCGATATCATTTTGAAGTAAATATATGTTTAAAAATGAAATAATCATAGAAAAAACTTAAAAAAAAACACAAAATCTATGAAAAAAAATTATATAATTGAGATTAAAGACTAAATATCGCTGTATATTTCTTGTATTCTCGCCAATTAGAGAAATCTATTATCTAAAAAATATGAGTGACACTTGTCGGCTTTTCTTTTGATCTAATAACGAGACATTTAATAAGAAAACGTAATTATTATTAAAAAAAAACGAAATTTATACTAGTTTCCCATACTAGAAAAAAACATAAAAAATATGAAAAAATGAAGAAAAAAAAAAACAATTTTTTGGTTGCTATTAACCCACACAAAAGTAAGTCTAAATCTCCAACTAGATCGAGATAAAATAACAACAACAACAATACACATTCGGAATGTAAAGAAGTGGGAGTTAGTCCATTGCGACAGTGGGGCGTCGAATTGTAGTTATTACACAATAAACATTTAAAATTCATTCCTTTGCCTATCTAATTTCATATTATGATATAAACCTTAGTTAATTAATCAATAATGATTGGTTACCGACTACACACATACAATAAATAGATCACAATACTCCGCCAAGTTATGTTTGTATTCATTAGTCAAATAAAACCCATTCACTGCGGATTGTCGTCAAATAATACATAGTTTTAATTGTCCTAACTATAAACTGGTGTTTTCATGGACTTATCATTATTTAAACTAAGCGATTTATTTCATCATCATCATCATCTACATTCCTATGCGAAAACTACATTTTCCTATCTACTCCTCCCTCAGATCCTAATCGTTCCTGTTATATATATATATATATATTATATTATTATATTCTTCTAGCTAGATTTTGTATATATATATATATATATATATATATATATATATATATATATATATATATATATTTAGGGCCTTTAATCGCATATTATTATTATAATTTTCATGATTCATCTTAAAATTGTGTTACACAACCTTCTTTGCCAATTAATTATATATTGTGTATGTATGTTATATGTATGTATGTATACACAGGGTGTACTTGAAACTAAATGAGAATATCGTTAATCTAATGATCGAGATGTCGGTACAAACAGACGAGTCTGAGTGAGACAAGGCGGAAAGTTCTCACAATATACAACATGTCTTTGATTGAAAATAGTGCCATTTGTATCGAGTATTGATGTAAATATTTCGACGGACCGTGGCTCCGAAAGTCTGATAACCTGGTCTGATGATAAATATCAAGATGGCGGACCAAGCAATCGAGTCTGAGTGAGACGACGCGAAAAATTCATATAATATAACATTGATGTTGAAATGTTTTAAGGTAAGGATTAACCGTTTGGCTCTAGTATTGATGTAAACATTTCAACGGACCGTGGCTCCGACAGTCTGACAACTTGGTCCGATGTAAAATATCAAGATGGCGGACCAAGCAGACGAGTCTTAGTGAGACGACGCGAAAAATACTCACAATATATGTACACCATGTCTTTAATTGAAAATATTACAATTTGTCTCGAGTATCGATGTAAGCATTTCGGCGCGCCGTGGTTCAGATTGTCGATGTAAATAATTGTTCCTGTTTAATACAATCAAACAACCGACGACTTACAAGCTGTATAATATATTTTTTTGTAATCGTGATGCTTTTAAACTTCATTAAAATGCACACTGTATGCCAGACGAATGAATTTAAAAATATCAAGATGGTGGACCGAGCAGATGAGTTTGATTATTACCGCTGATAAGAAGGCCAGATAACTAACAGTATGTATAAATATCAAGATGATGGAACAAGCAGAAGAGTATGAGTGAGATGATATTGCAAATTTGCTGTTTAATAGTAAGATTCGAATATTACAGCCGTATTCAGTTCAAGTGAGTGATGCTAGAGTTGATAGTGTTGGTGCGTATGCGAATAGAATAGAGCTTGTACACGCATACGCACCACACGCACACACTATTATATTAAATACGGCCGTTAGCCTTGCATATTGGTGTAAACACTTCGGCGGGACATGGACATCATTCCCTTCATTATCTTGTCCAACAACCGACATGAATGTACAAATACCAAGATGGAGGACCAAGCAGACGAGTCTGGTATACTAAAGTGTCTCATCCAGACATTTTGCTAATTAGTTTGACAAAGAAAACACTCTTCTAAGTCCGCCATCTTTATATTGCCAGTTTGGGCCACCGTTTCTGTTTAGTACGCAGTAGTGTGTATATTAAAAATAATCTCAGTTAATTCAAATCCACCCCGTATACAGAATGTCATTCGATGAACTTAAAATATTTTAATTTATTTATAAGAGCATTGAAAGACACCCTGTATGTTATATGTATGTATGTATGTATATAGTCTTCTTAACTTAGCTTAAAGCCTTAAAAGACTATGTATTTGATTATTTTTAAAATGCACACAATCCAGGTGCGTTTTTATTTATTTTCAAAATAAAAATCACCGCAATGTGTGCATGCATACATGTAATATTAGCCTAACCTCACTTTTTCACTTAAAACTATTATTTTTATTATTACTATTTTTATAGCGTTATGTTAATATGTATTATATATGACTAGATTTTTTTTCCATCTTCATAATATCATTTCGAAGCATTTAATTGGCGTTTATAATAATTATATTTATATTTATTTATTAGCAGAGCCCGCGCGTATTTAAATAATTCATCCCCTCTCTTATTCATTTGTTTTGCGCAGATAATGGTTTTTGATTGTCTGCTGCTGGTTTTTGTTTTGTTTAAATTATGATTATTTTTCATTTATTAATCCTGCCAAAGCTTTTGTATGAGACTCCAGTTGATTGGGCGCTGTGTGATCGGTTTGAGGTTAGGTTCTGTACGAGTTTGTATCGGTTAGGTCAACTGTCTGGTGGATCCCGGAGTGGGCGGGGTCGGGGCGGGGGCGGCGTGCCAGGGGGGCGGCGGGCGAGGCGGGGGCGCAGGCCCTGGGGGCGCGGCTCACACTAACAGTCCGGGGGCCAACCATTCCTCTTCGGCCAGCTGCAACAGACAAACACATACAAAGAGAATCCTTAAAACATCCAACGACTCCTTGAAGGCCGACACCATCTTTATAAAAAGGCCTGACAATTATATATATATATACATATATAGATATATATATATACATATATATATATATATATATATATATATAGCATATATATATATATAGTTGTTATATATATAGCATAGTATATATATATATATATATATATATCAAGATTGCGGACCATGCGGATGAATTTGATCGTTCCCGCTGTTTTCTCTGTAAAAATCATCTGTATGGTCTGCCATCTTGATATTTATATATATATATATATATATATATATGTGTGTATATATATATCTTATGTTATCTTTGGTAACGGTAAATAGTAGTGTTTTGAAAGATTGACATTTGTTCTATGAAAAAAATACGTATTTTTTATAATAGTGTAACGCGTGTAGCGTATGGTGCGTATGCATGTACAACAATATATATATATATATACCTGCCATCTTGATATTTATCATCCACTAATATCTACCGTTACCAAATATAAGAATGCCAGACAACTGCTTGTATTAATATAATATAAAGATAGTGAACCAAGTAGACGAGTCAATTTGTTTTCTATATCAAACTGATGTACTTGGTCTGCCATCTTGATATTTATTATCCACTAATATCTACCGTTACCAAAGATAAGAATACCAGCCTATTAGTTGTAAAAATATCAAGTAACCAACGGTTGTTTGATAGTGAAAACAATCAGACTCGTCTACTTGGTCCATCATCTTTATATTTATACATCCAATTGTCTGGCATTATTATCGTCGGTAACGGTATAACGATATATAACGGATATAGTTTAAATACCACGATGGCGGACCATTGTTATCGGTGGTAACGCTTGAGCGGGATTTGCACCCATGATTACATTCGTTTGATGTTGGCACATCACTGGTTATGTATTAATATTTACCTGGAAGGCGGGTTGCACTGGATAGGCCATCATTCCTGGGGGTTGCTGCAAAGCGGGTGGAAGTTGGGGAGGAGCTTGAGCGCCGGCTATTCCTTGCCATCCCCCCATCCTGTAATAATAACAATCGTTATGAATCAATTACAAAATGGTGTGTAATTGTCTGAGGTGTGTGTGCGGGTCCGTCAACCATCAGTGTTACCAGAATTATTTCATATAATTATTACTACAATTAATACATAACTAAAATATCGAAACGGGTAATAATATCAGAGATTTTTAATAAATATACATATAATATATGTTGTATTGATGTATCAGGGACTAATAATATTATATCGGTAATAATCAGTACCGAGTGACATTTGAAAGACAGTGTTACCAGATGGAAAAATAATATATATACAGTGACGCCTTCCCTATTGACGGGAGTCCCTTTATAAGGGGTTGGCCAGGCCACCTTTGGCCTTTACGGGAGAATATAGTAGAGATGGTTTCCCAGGCCACCACACAGCAATGAGTACTTAAGATCTAGTTTGCTAAGCTAGATCATACTAAGTGACTCCGGTGCCGTGAATCGAACCCGGGAGTCTTCACTCACGAATCCGTTACACTAACCACTGGGCCACAAGGCGGCTTAAAAATAATATTTTATATAAATATTTTTATCTAAAATCTCTAAACGGGTATTTTAATGATAATATTATTAAATTAATATCAAAATAATTCTAGAGATATTTAATAATGCATAATAAATGACAATTATCAAAAAACAGTATTTATCGGGAGACTCCCCTTTTAAATATTGTGATGAGTGTTGCCATCATGTGAAAACCGCGATATATTATTTTATTTATAATTTAATTTAAAAGCCAAGCAGAACGTCAGAAAACATTGAATATTTCAATTAAAATTACCCTAGTATAAAATAATGATTATTGTACATACATAAAAATAAAATACATTAAACATTAATCGAAGTTAGGCAATTTGACGAACGCAAATGGAACAATGTTAAAACAAATGAACATCGATGGCATATTTTTTTGAGCGACTTTTAATGTTAATATACTTTTATTTATTCAGTAAGGTTGAATATATTTATTAAAATTCAAACTTCTTTCGAATGAAAAAACAAACAACGTATTATCTTCGTAAATATATATATGTATGTATATATATATTTATATATATATATATATATATATATATATATACATATACATATATATATATATATATAATACTAACCCCATGTATTGCTGTTGATATCCGGCGAACTGGCCGTAGGAATATCCCTGGACTGCTTGCACCCCGAGGGGGAATCCTGCCGCGGCTGTGGGTGGCAGTTGATATCCCGCCGCCGCCCCCGGGAACCAGTAGCCGAGCTGACCGCCGCCCCCGTAAGTGGCGCCGAAAGCCCCGTACGCCGCCCCACTCAGAGTCTGTCCCTGGACCTGTGAATTGTTAGGATCTCCGCTCTCCTTCCCCCAGGAACACTTGACCGCCTGTCCGTTAATATCGGCATTGTGAACGGCGACAATGGCGTGTGTTGCACTCTCTTTAGTGGAGAACCTGACGAATGCGTAACCCTTGTCCTTGAAGACTCTGATCTCCTGGATTGTGCCGAAGGGCTGGAAGGTCTTCTGCATGAGGTCTTCGGTGAGGCCATTGCTGAGGCCGCCGCAGTAAACTGTGCAGTTAGTCGGGGAACTCTGGTTATACACCTCGTCGAAAGTGAGAGGCTTTGAAGTCACTGCAATTAAACAATATGGGATTACTTTATAATAGTAATAAACGATCAATGCGGGTAAATATCAATCAAACTACAATCCACCAAGACTGTTCTTTATATTTATAACGATAAATGCGGGTATATATTCTTAATAAACGATCAATGTAGTAAAATAGTGCAAATTATATACAAATATCACATAAATAGAGAAACTAAAGATGTGATATATTTAGTAAAATAAACGATAAATGCGGGAAAATATCAATCAAATTGCAATCCACAAAGACTTTTCTTTATATTTATAACAATAAATGTGGGTATATATTCTTAATAAACGATCAATGTAGTAAAATAGTGCAAATTCTATACAAATATCACATACATTGAGGAAATGAAGATGTGATCTATTTTTTTATGGGATTTGTTAAAATAAACGATGAATGCGAGAAAATATCAATCAAATTGCAATCCACTAAGACTCTTCTTTATATTTATAACAATAAATGTGGGTAAATATTCTTAATAAACGATCAATGTAGTAAAATAGTGCAAATTCTTTACAAATATCACATATTTTGAGGAACTCGAGATGTGAACTATTTAATAAAATAAACGATGAATGCGGGAAAATATCAATCAAACTACAATCCACCAAGACTCTTCTTTGTATTTATAACAATAAATGTGGGTATATATTCTTAATAAACGATCAATGTAGTAAAATAGTGCAAATTATATACAAATATCACATACACAAAGGAACTCAATATGTAGTCTATTTAATATTGGATTTGTTATAATAAACGATGAATGTGGAAAAATATCAATTAAATTATAATCTATCAAGACTATTTAATATATTTATAATGATAAATGCGAGTATTTATTCTTAATAAACGATCAATGTAGTAAAATAGTCTAAATTCTATACAAATATCACATACATAGAGGCTTATAGTATAATAAACGATGAATGCGGGTTTGAAGCGCACTCAAGACTGTTGCTCTCTATCTCGATAATATCGAGTTATCCGTTATAATATTCCATCTCTCAGCAAGGATAATATTAATAAATTAAGGTTGACTCTGTAAACATGTTCTTGCTGAAATCAAACAAGAGGCCGCCATTACCAGCCGCCAGGCGTCGCCAACCTTTTGCAATAAATTATTCAAATTCATATCGGACGAGGGCGCTTCTTGGAAGGGTGACCTTTGGGATAGCAAACAACTCCTTAAAGAGGACACTGTAAATAAACTTCTAAGCAAACTATTTCATTGAATTTCCTCAAAATTGAGCATGTTTTGAAAGATTGACATTTGTTCTATGAAAAAAATGGTCGTATTTGATATAATGTGTCACGAGTGTGTGCGTATGGTGCGTATGCGTGTACAACAATACTACCAAGCTCTAGTCTATTCGTATACGCACCGATACTATCAATAACTTGATACTATAACTAACTATATATATATATATATATATATATATATATATTATATTATTATATTCTTCTAGCTAGATTTTGTATTTATATATATATATATATATATATATATATATATATATATATATATATATATATATATATATATATATATAAAATATTTAGGGCCTTTAATCGCCTATTATTATTATAATTTTCATGATTCATCTTAAAATTGTGTTACACAACCTTCTTTGCCAATTAATTATATATTGTGTATGTGTATGTTATATGTATGTATGTATGTATACACAGGGTGTACTTATATATACTATATATTAGCTCATAATAGGTTCGAATACAACACAAGTAAAAAAAAGTCACTCGATCGAGGCTTATTCTGATTTCCTGGACATTTACACTATTATATTGAATACGGCCGATAGTGCCACTACTGTAAAATATATAACAGTGGCGTCCGGTGATACATTGATTAACCTCCAAATAAACACACTGGCCAGTGACTTCATCTTTCATTTCTCAACACTCACTCCTGCACTGATACATCGGACAACAATCATGGGGCTACCCGTTCCCCAATATATATAAAATATTTAGGGCCTTTAATCGCCTATTATTATTATAATTTTCATGATTCATCTTAAAATTGTGTTACACAACCTTCTTTGCCAATTAATTATATATTGTGTATGTGTATGTTATATGTATGTATGTATGTATACACAGGGTGTACTTATATATACTATATATTAGCTCATAATAGGTTCGAATACAACACAAGTAAAAAAAAGTCACTCGATCGAGGCTTATTCTGATTTCCTGGACATTTACACTATTATATTGAATACGGCCGATAGTGCCACTACTGTAAAATATATAACAGTGGCGTCCGGTGATACATTGATTAACCTCCAAATAAACACACTGGCCAGTGACTTCATCTTTCATTTCTCAACACTCACTCCTGCACTGATACATCGGACAACAATCATGGGGCTACCCGTTCCCCATAAAATAAAAATAATTATAAGCCGCTGTAATTTATTATATATTTTTTTTAAATTAAAATAATGTAGTATTAAATATATAAAAGGTTGTAATCCCCTGGAAGGTAGTATACAGGAGTAGTATGTAATAATTAATGAGATATCTTGTAAGCCGTGTAATGATTCTGATAAAGCCCTTCAGCGCCGCCCCGGGGGCTGTAGGGGGCTGCGGGGGGCTGTAGGGGGCTGTAGGGGGCTGCAGGGGGCTGCGGGGGGCGGCGGTGTTTTGATTTCACCTCAAAAAGAGTGGAAAAAAGGCAAGAGAAACTTGCGCCAAATTAAATTCTTGTTTAAGATGAAACCGACAGCCCCCGGGGACTGCGCCCTTTGTGCCCCATCCCGCTTAATACATTTCATCATATTAAAATAACACAAAGAATATACAATATACACAAGCATACCGTATTAGTGAGTAGTGTGTGTATGAATAGACTCAATCTCGATTGTATATCTGTACACGCACAACTTTTGAATAAGGCCATCATAATATTATTTATTTGTATGCGTAATTAATTAATTTATTATAAAGGAAGCATATTCTTTATTGTATTGTTAGTATTGTACGCATACGCACCGCACGCACACACTACTCATTTTAAAATGATTAATTTTTACATATATTGCACGATATAAAAAACTGGCAACACTGTTAAATTCCAAATTAATCGTCAAAGTCACCGCTCAATTTAATTAAAACTTCAAGAGAGACCTCACGGTCGTAATTTGAAGCCACGGTGCGCCGAAATGTTTACAGTAAGCACGACGCAAATTAATCGAATAATATTAAATTGATGTTGAAAATATTGTATATTGTGAGAATTTTTCGCGCCTATCGCTGTAAACATTTCGACGGACATTGGCTTCAACAGTCTGACTGTCATGAGGTTAAAATATTTTTACTCCAACTAAAGAAATGCATCAAAAGTGTTGCGGTGTGACCAATCACATATATAAAGATATTTATTACGATAAATATTCTTAATAAACGATCAATGTAGTAAAATAGTGCAAATTCTATACAAATATCACATACATTGAGGAACTAAAGATAGCATCTATTTAATAAAATAAACGATGAATGCGGGAAAATATCAATTAAATTACAACCCACCAAGACTATTCTTTATATTTATAACAGTAAATGCGGGTATATATTCTTAATAAACGATCAATGAAGTAAAATAGTGCAATTTCTATACAAATATCACATACATTGAGGAACTCAAGATGTGATCTATTTAATAAAATAAACGATGAATGCGGGAAAATATCAATTAAATTACAACCCACCAAGACTATTCTTTATATTTATAACAGTAAATGCGGGTATATATTCTTAATAAACGATCAATGTAGTAAAATAGTGCAAATTCTATACAAATATCACATACATTGAGGAACTAAAGATAGCATCTATTTAATAAAATAAACGATGAATGCGGGAAAATATCAATTAAATTACAACCACCAAGACTATTCTTTATATTTATAACAGTAAATGCGGGTATATATTCTTAATAAACGATCAATATAAAATAGTGCAAATATATACAAATATCACATACATTGAGGAACTAATATGTGATCTATTTAATATGGGATTTATTAAAATAAACGATGAATGCGGGAAAATATTGATCAAAATAGAATCTTTTCTTCTAGAATAGAAGGTGTGACCAATCACAACCATTGGTGAGTAATCTTGCCTCTTATCATGTCTAAAATTTGGGATTTGCTCTACAAACCTAAGAAACGATGATTATAATCTTTTATAAATTGAAATTTCCGTCTCATCTTGATAACAACGCGTTGTATGTATTTTTATATAACAATTTGCTGTTTAACAGTAAGATTCGAATTTTATGGTCGTAGTTAAGATAATAGTGTAATTAGAGTATGTTAGTGAGTCGTATGTGTACGAATAGACTAGAAATTATATAATATAATATATAGTATTGATATAAAGGTATACATACGCACACACTATCATTACATTATATTGAATACGACCATAAAATAGACGAGTACACCCGTTAGTCTTGCATATTGGTGTAAACCCTTCGGCGGGACATGGCTCTAACAGCCCTTCTTTATTTAATCCAACAACCGACTGGTCTGGATTAGAAAATTCTATCAAACCAACACCATTGATATTAGAAGACCGGATAAGAGGATGATATATATCAAGATGGCGACTCAATTAGATGAGTTTGATTGTTACCGCTGATAAGAAGGCCAAACAACAAAATGTATGTATAAATATCAAGATGACCGACCAAGCAGACGAGTCTGGATGAAGCAATTAGTATTGTCTCTGTCCAACCGACATGACTGATATTAGAAGTCCGGATAAGTGGATGATAAAAAATATCAAGATGGCAGACCAAGCAGATGAGTTTGATTGTTACCGCTGATAAGAAGGCCAAACAACAAAATGTATGTATAAATATCAAGATGACCGACCAAGCAGACGAGTCTGGATGAAGCAATTAGTATTGTCTCTGTCCAACCGACATGACTGATATTAGAAGTCCGGATAAGTGGATGATAAAAAATATCAAGATGGCAGACCAAGCAGATGAGTTTGATTGTTACCGCTGATAAGAAGGCCAAACAACAAAATGTATGTATAAATATCAAGATGACCGACCAAGCAGACGAGTCTGGATGAAGCAATTAGTATTGTCTCTGTCCAACCGACATGACTGATATTAGAAGTCCGGATAAGTGGATGATAAAAAATATCAAGATGGCAGACCAAGCAGATGAGTTTGATTGTTACCGCTGATAAGAAGGCCAAACAACAAAATTTATGTATAAATATCAAGATGACCGACCAAGCAGACGAGTCTTGATGAAGCAATTAGTATTGTTTCTGTCCAACCGACATGACTGATATTAGAAGTCCGGATAAGTGAATGATAAAAAATATCAAGATGGCAGACCAAGCAGATGAGTTTGACTGTTAACAACGATAAGAATGCCAGAAAACTAAAAGCATGTATAAATATCAAGATGGTGGATCAAGCAGACGAGTCTGAGTGAGACAATTAGTAATGCCTCTGTTAAACCGAAAAATTGATATTAGAACGCCGGAAAAGTGGATGATAAATATCAATATGACGAACCAAGTAGATGAGTTTGACCGTAACCGCTGATTAGTATGCCAGACACCTGGATGTGTGAATATAAAGATGGTGGACCAAGCAAACGAGTCTGAGTGAGACAATTAGTATTGCCTCTGTCCAACCGACATGACTGGATGAGTGGATGATAAATATCAATATGACGGAACAATTAGATGAGTCTGAATGAGACAATTAGTGCTGCCTTTGTCAAACTCATCTACTTGGTTCGCCATCATTATATTCATACATCCAACTGTCCGTCCTTCAAATATCGGTGTCTGCTAATTGAAACTTGACTGAAGCAACAATAATTGTCTCATACAGACTCGTATGCTTGGTCCGCCATCTTCATATTTGTGCATTCAGTTGTCTGAAAGGCATATTTCTGGTCAAATGACTAAAATATTTATTATATTTTGTTGAGTCAAATAGTATTGCATCTGTCAGAGTCGCCTACTTGGTCCACCATCTTGATATTTATACATCCAGTTGTATGGCCTTTTAATATATTATGGGTTCAAATCCCACACATGTTATCGATTACTCAAATTTCGTGAATAGAAATAGTCAACGAATTAACCACGAAATTTTGTGTCTAAAAAAAAACAAAACGGTGAAATCCGTTCGCCGCGAACTGTCAACTTGTGGAAATATATGACAATCCTTTTATATATTATTTGGTCTTTATTTCATAATTCAAGATTTTTTTTATTTACAGGGTTTTTTAGACACAACAACGTGTTAATCAATTGTCTATCAGTGATTTTAACTATTACTAGTTAATAATCAGTATTTACCTTACAATACAGGAAATCAGAGTAAACCTGGATCAAGATGATCGATCGTGATTTTATAATAATATTATTCCCAGTTGTAATAACTAATCAAATTTAATATTGTTGACTTGATATAAGAACAACGATATTAGATATAGTTTAAATATCAAGATGGCGGATCATGCAAATGAGTTTGTACACTAATAGGCTCGTCTGCATGGTCCGCCATCTTGATATTTTCACATCCATAAATCATAGTAAACCTGGATCAAGATGATCGGTCGGTATTCTATTAATATTATTCTTACTAGCCACACGCCTTATCCCCTGAGCTATTATGCTGGTCAAATTATAGCGCCTACTGGACAGCGCCGATATGTATTTATGCACTTCCAGCTGGCCGCTAACAGCTACCGCGAACAGCCTCCTTAATCGCGCAACCTTACCTGTCACTTGGGTCTCGGATTTTATAATAATATTATTCCCAGTTGTAGTAACTAATCAAATTTAATATTGTTGACTTGATATAAGACCACCGATATTAGATATAGTTTAAATATCAAGATGGCGGATCATGCAGATGAGTTTGTACACTAATAGGCTCGTCTGCTTGGTGTGGCATCTTGCAATGTATACATGCAGTTGTATGGCCTGCTAATATATCGGTGGTATTTTATTAATATTATTCTTACTAACCACACGCCTTATCCCCTGAGCTATTATGCTGGTCAAATTAAAGCGCCTACTGGACAGCGCCGATATGTATTTATGCACTTCCAGCTGGCCGCTAACAGCTACCGCGAACAGCCTCCTTAATCGCGCAACCTTACACTGTCACCTGGGTCTCGGATTTTATAATAATGTTATTCCCAGTTGTAGTAACTAATCAAATTGACTTGATATAAGAACAACGATATTAGATATAGTTTAAATATCAAGATGGCGGATCATGCAAATGAGTTTGTACACTAATAGGCTCGTCTGCTTGGTGTGGCATCTTGCAATGTATACATGCAGTTGTATGGCCTGCTAATATATCGGTGGTATTTATATGGTTTATTCTTACCGTCAGGTTTGGCAGTCGGAGGTTTCCTGGTGGCCCAATTAGTCCTGATGGATCTTGAGCCGAGCCACTGACCGTTCATCGCAGCAATGGCCGACTCCGCCTCCTGAAAACATATTTAGTCAAATAATATTAGTTAGTAGCGCTCGGATAGACATCTGGCTCGTGTCGCGTGACCGCCGCCCCCTTGCCGCCCCCTCGTCATATATTAAATAGGCCAGCTTTTCCGCCCCAATAAAACGCCCGATTTTCTTTGTCTCTTGGAACGCATACTAGTCATTTGGACGATTGCTTTTGTATCGATTAAATAACACACAAATACAAACTAAAATATTTATAATAATAAATACGAGTATATATTCTTAATAAACGATCAATGTAGTAAAATAGTGTAAATTCTATACAAATATCACATATTAAGAAGAACTAAGATGTGATCTATTTATTAATATAAACGATGAATGCGGGTAAATATTAATCATTGTACAATCTATCAAGACTCTTTTATATATTAATAACGATAAATGCGGGTATATATTCTTAATAAACGATCAATGTAGTAAAATAGTGCAAATTATATACAAATATCACAAACATTGAGAGAACTCAAGATGTGATCTATTTATTAAAATAAACGATGAATGCGGGATGACTATATATCAAATAATAATGATTCATAATGCAACTTTATATAAATAACGATAAATGCGGGTATATATTCTTAATAAACGATCAATGTAGTAAAATAGTGCAAATTCTATACAAATATCACATACATTGAGGAACTAGAGATGTCATCTATTTAATATGAGATTTATTAAAATAATCGATGAATGCGAGAAAATTCTTAACCAAATAATAAATTTTAGTAATTCCTCCTTATATTTTAACGATAAATGCGGGTATATATTCTTAATAAACGATCAATGTAGTAAAATAGTGCAAATTATATACAAATATCACATACATTGAGGAACTAAAGATGTCATCTATTTATTAAAATAAACGATGAATGCGGGTAAATTATCAATCAAATTATAATAATTTGCAATGCTCCTTAATATTTATAACGATAAATGCGGGTATATATTCTTAATAAACGATTAATGTAGTAAAATAGTGCAAATTCTATACAAATATCACATACATTGAGGAACTCGAGATGTGATCAATTTTTATACAATAAACGATGAATGCGGGATAAATTTTAATCACATATCAATTATTCGTAATACTGCTTTATATTAATAACGATAAATGCGGGTATATATTCTTAATAAACGATCAATATAGTAAAACAGTGCAAATTCTATATAAATATCACATACATTGAGGAACTAAAGACGTCATCTATTTATTAAAATAAACGATGAATGCGGGTAAATTATCAATCAAATTATAATAATTTGCAATGCTCCTTAATATTTATAACGATAAATGCGGGTATATATTCTTAATAAACGATTAATGTAGTAAAATAGTGCAAATTCTATACAAATATCACATACATTGAGGAACTCGAGATGTAATCTATTTAATATGAGATTTATTAAAATAAACGATGAATGCGGGTAAATATTAATCTAATTACAATCCAATAAGACTCTTCTTTATATTTATAATAATAAATACGGGTATATATTCTTAATAAACGATCAATGTAGTAAAATAGTGCAAATTATATATAAATATCACATACAAGAAGAACTAAAGATGTGATCTATTTAATATAATAAACGATGAATGCGGGTAAATATTAATCTAATTACAATCCAACAAGACTCTTCTTTATATTTATAATAATAAATACGGGTATATATTCTTAATAAACGATCAATGTAGTAAAATAGTGCAAATTATATATAAATATCACATACAAGAAGAACTAAAGATGTCAGCTATTTAGTTAAAATAAACGTTGAATGCGGGAATATACTATTTTATATTTATAACGATAAATGCGGGTATATATTTTTAATAAACGATAAATCGAGCAACATATTACAAACATCACATTTATAAATAATTTTTTTCATCTGGCAACATTGCTAATGTAATTCAATTCCCCGACAACTAGGTTAGCATATACATATATTTTTATATACATAATTAATTTATTGTGTACAAGAAGTGTATAGTGATGTAGTCGGCCTGGCAGGGGGGCGGCAGACCGAGGGGGGCGGTGGGGTGCTTCAGCATGAAAAAGGGTGGGTGTTAATTATTAAATGGATGTGTCCAAGAGCTTTAAGTGGGACAAAACACACAACACACATACTAAAAACAAGGGCGTTGTTATTAAATGTATTATTTAAAACCGCCCGCACCCTTAACAATACTGCGCTTTACTCACCGTCTTCTTCAGGAAGGACACGAAGCCATAGCCTTTAGATTTCAATGTTTGCGGATCTCTAACTACTCGACAGTCTCTGCAAAAAACAAATTAAACATTATTATATTTTTGTGACAGTGTTGCCATATCATATTTTAATTTCATTCGGAGACAAGTTGTATGAATTAGGCGGCGCTTTAATTAAACCGAGAGCACCCGCCCTCGACGGGGGACACGCCCCTTATTATGATGTCATATTTTTAACAAAAAAAAAAATAAATATAAGAGACGAGATTTTGTGATAACATTTTCATAATTGAAACCGAGATGAAAATAATAAGAACAAAGCTATTTATGTATTCCAAATTGAAAATACTCACGATATTTCTCCGAAGGGTGCGAAGGCATCTCTGAGGGTTTGCGTCTCTATTTCTGGACTAAGATCACCTACAAATATATGATAGTGTTCTGAAAATAACGAGAAAAAAATAAAAAATTAATTATATATGCATTTTTAAGTATGGCAATACTGTGTGTTGCGTGTAAACAACGCGTTCGCATTTAAATATAGAAAATTTTGTTTCATATACTTTTTTATTGTTTTGCGTATTTATTTTTGCTCGGTATAAAAACAGTCTTCGTTATATACGTGATTTGTTCCTTAAGCTTATAAAGTAAATGTCAATATTTAAATAATAGTGATAGATACGCAATCTTATGAATACCAAAGGAACAATTTCATTGTATTTGTATAAAAACAAATTAGTGATAGTTTCTATTAGATTTTTTATGCTTGTAGAGTAAATGTCACAATTACTGGAACTGATCATGGTTAGTTTCGTGTCTCAAGTGTAATACATATAATAAATAATAGCATTTGTAGAGAAAATGTCAAAGTCTCGAACTTTGACTCTTTATTACTCGAAATTAGATGAACAATAATGAAAGATAGGCAATTTGGCGAACTCCAATAGAATAATTTTGAAACAAATGAACATTAATGACGGTTACTTTTTGTTTAATAATTGTAGAGCGATTACAAATATTTGTGGTAATATTCTAATAAAATAAAGAGAAGGTAATATGGAAGCAAAATACATAAACTTAACAATTATTGATTGTAAAATATAATCAATAAATCTTATAAAAAACTCTAATGTTAATGATTCTTCGTTTCTTATATTTAAAGAGTATAGAAGTCAAACTTTAGAATTGCGCAAAGGCAAACTAACTTAACGCAAACGGCTGTGATCGGTTATAACGCTACATATTATATATATTCTTGCAATGTGACCAATTACGGCCTTAAATGAGTTACACATAACAATTACTCTACGTATTTATTTAAAAATTATTTAACATTAAACAATTAATATAAATGGAAGTTAGGCAATTTGGCGAACGCCAATAGAACAATGTAAAAACAAATGAACATTGATGGCAGTTTATTTTTTATTTTGTAGAGAATCATAGTCGTTTAGAGTGTGTGAAATATTTTTATTTATTAAAGAGAAGGGAAGAAAAAAATATATTATTTACTCTCAGTATTGCCAAATCGCAAATTTTCAAATATATCGCCAACGGCTGTGATTTTGTGGACGTTATGCGACATAATATATATAATTGTCTAAATTGTATGTATGTTACATGTCTGTATGTGCGGATCCATAAATCAACCATCAGTGTTACCAGAAGGAAGAATAATATATCATATAATCATTTTACTAAAATTAATACATATCTTAAATATCGAAACAGATATTTTAATGATAATAATATTAAATTAATCTCAAAATAATATTAGAAATATATAACAATGTATATTAAATGACAATTCTAAAAAAAACAGTATTAATCGGGAAAATCCCATTTTAAATATTGTCATGTAGTGTTGTCATTGTGTGAAAACCGTATTAAATTATTTTATTTATAATTTAATTTAAAAGCCAAGCAGAACGTCAAAAAACATTGCATATTTCAATTAAAATTACCCTAGTATAAAATAATGATTATTATACATACATAAAAATAAAATACATTAAACATTAATCGAAGTTAGGCAATTTGACGAACGCAAATGGAACAATGTTAAAACAAATGAACATCGATGGCATGTTTTTTGAGCGACTTTTAATGTTAATATACTTTTATTTATTCAGTAAGGTTGAATATATTTATTTATATATATTTTTTTACAACAGGCAACACTCGACGCGCGCTTCTTTCCATATTCAAAGTGTATGCCTTATAAATTAATGGTTGTTAATTAATATTATTATTGGCAAACAGAAGATTTAGTGTTAATGATGATGATTAAAGAAGACGCCATATTTGTGATGCAGATTAACATTATTTTGAGGTTGTAATACATGAATATCTTCATATATTATATATAGTTTATAATAATCGCTGATTAGCGCTCATTGTTCACGCCTGCTTCGAGACGCGCAGGGGTTGTCAACTAGTAAAATATAATTGAATAATAATGATTAATTGACAGGGTTGAGTGTAATAAGGGCGGATAACACAATGTGCTCCTCTTTCAATAAATAAACTAAATCGATGTGTGTAAAACAGCTTTGGTTTAGATATAATTTTATACGCAATTATGTGTTACTAAAGACGAATTTCATTATACGCTTTTATTTCATCGATTTCAGAGGATGGGAGGAATAAGGGCGGATAACACAACATGCCTTTTCCCATAAATAAACCAAATCAATCTGTGTAAAAAAAGCTTTTGTTAGATATCATGTTTTGCGCATTTATGTGTTACTAAAGACAGTTTCAGTATACGCCCTTATTTCATCTACACCCGATACATTAGCGAAGATAGCGGACCAAGCAGACGAGTTTTACGAAGGCAACACTAATCTCACTCAAAATCTCACTCAAAATCGTCTACTTTGTCCGCCATATGTATATTTATACTGACAAAAACATTTTTTTTATTTGTGAATAAAAACCGTATTCAATAAAGTAGTTTGTTAGTGAGTCGTGCTAGAACTGATAGTATTGGTGAGTATATGAATAGAGCTTGGTTGTATTGGTCTACGCGCATACGCACCGCATGCACACACGCTCATTACACTATTATATTGAATACGGCCGTGATCTTCTCGAAATGAAAAAAAAATCATATCTATACATCCTGCTGATATCAGCATATATATATATATATATATATATATATATATATATATATATATAAGTTTCTGTAAAGTACTCAGTAGTTACTTGTGTATAACAATAGTAATATATATATATATATATATATATATATATATATATAAACTATATATATATATATATAAAAGGTTGCTGATTTGGTTGTATGTGAAAGTATTTGCAGTGGCGCTCCTTAAAATGTTGAAGTTATGGTGGCTTTCTGAGAGGCCACGTGCCCTGGCAACGACACTACGCCCCCGGGGATCAGGGGGGCGGCCACTTTAGGTTAAAATGTATGAAGCAACAGCCTCCATGTTGTATTTAATTGACGGCTTTGCGGCTGTGTGTCTGGCGCCACTGCTTGTCCCTCCACCCCCTTGTGTTCCAGAACAAGGAATATGACTCCCCCACCGCCCCCACCGCCCCCACCGCCCCCGTGCATCGTGCCACTGCCCCACAGGATCGATAAGTCCCTAACAAAACGCATCCGACCAATCGAAAGTGTTCTACATAATATTAATAACAGGTATTTTCTTTGCTATTTGAGTTCGCCGAACAAATATGACATTTACACATATCATATACTTCGGTATTGAAATATATCGCACATGGCTGTGATTGGTAATATTATATATGTCTTGCGGTATGACCAATCATGGCAATGAAGTACCATCGAATATTTCGTCATACATAATAACGTGCCAGTCACTCAAAAACGTTGTGTACACGCAATAGACTTTGAATTGGCGAGACGGCGAGGCGGTAGAAACTCACACGGTGCCTGTTTGTATGGCTGGTGCATCACATTTATTATTTAATTGTCGTCTATAAAAGTATTATTGGCATCTCTGTATAATATAAGCTCATTGAATCAAGGCGTTTTATGGGTAAAATTAAAAATTTTCACAAGTTTTGCGGTGTGACCAATTACCGTCTTCTATTTATTATTGCCAATTACGGCCTTATTCTACAAATTAATTGGAAAAAATATTATTATACAGAAAAATTAAATATATTACCATTAATTGAAGATAGGCAATTTAGCGAGCACCAATGGAATATTTTTTGTTTTGTGTTAAAACAAATGAACAATAATACTAATAATTTTATTTTAGACAAAATAAGCAATTTGAAAAACACCAATGGAATATTTTTTTGTTTTGTGTTAAAACAAATGAACAATAATAATAATAATAATAATTTTGGACAAGGTAGGCAATTTGGCAAACATTAATAGAGTATGTTTTGTTTTGCCTTAAAACAAATGTATATTTTTATTAATTACGTAATTTTAGACAAGGTAGGCAATTTGGCGAACACAAATGGAATATTTTTTGTTATGCCTTAAAACCAATAAATATTAATTATTTATTAAGAAAGTGTAGCGCGATCGTCGAAAAGTTTTGCGGTGTGACCAATAACGGCCTTTAGTTAGTTATCATCATTCTAATCAAATTGCTTATTAAAAAAAATTAAAATATATTACCATTAACTGAAGATAGGCAATTTGGCGAACACCAATGGAATATCTTTTGTTTTGCATTGAAAACAAATGAACATTTACAATAATAATTTTATTTTATACAATCTTAGAGGCGAGATAATTTACGATGAAAAGCTGTGATTGGTCATACCACAAAATATGTTAGTTGTAGTATATCTTGTCCCAATTCAATTGATTCGGTATAAAATATTAACACACAAATCAATCGACGTGTTGAAGGATTCATTATAATTATTTAATGAAAGTTAAAAGCGAAAGGGTTGAGAAGATAGGGTGGGAGGGGGGTGAGGGAAGGGCGGTAGGGGTGTTGAGGGGAGGGGGTTGGCAACAAAGAAAGGGAAGAATTGCTTTCCCTTTTGTGAAATGAGCAATGAATATTAAATAAAAGCAAAGTCAAACATTATTTCCCTGCCGGCTTTGCCTTCCGCGAAAAACCGACTCGAACATTTAAAATACATACATAAATACCTGCCGGAATAAAATTATTATTTTTTTCCGGCAAATATATATATATATATATATATATATATATATATATATATATATATGCCGGATAAAACAAATATTATATTGTGTAAGTATATTTTATCACATTTGGGATCTCTCGTAATGCGCTAGTGGTACTGTAGCATGATAAAATACTATATATAAATAAAATAAATTATTATCGGGGTGAATAGGGTAACAAAAGGTACATATTATTGTAATTATTAGTAATAGTGTAAGTGGTGCGAGAGCCGCCATACAATATAAATGAATTGAATTCCTGCATATATATATATATATATATATATATATATATATATATATATATATATATATATATATATATATATATATTATATATATATATATATATATATATATATATATATATATATATAGCTTAAATGTTTGTGTATGATATATGTATGTTATTTTATTATTAATATATGAAATTTTTTACCCAAAAATTCAAATAATAGCTCAAGAAATAAAGCGCATGCCTAAAAATAGTGTGGTTGTGGGTTCGAATTCCGCACAAGTAAAAAAATAATAGATTATTCTGAATTCCTGGAAAGTAAACGAGTGGGAATATATATATATATAATCTAGTAATACATTATTGTGTATTTATTTCAAATTTCAACTAATAATAATAAGCAGCTATCATTCTATAAATAATTGAATTATATATCTATATAAATAAAGGCTTTCTCTGATTTATTGGACATTTACACATTAAAATTGATATTAGATGTATTTATTAATAAATTATTAGTAAGTATTTTTTCCGTTACCGCCGGATATTTAAATGGATGTTTAAATATCAAGATGGTGGATCAAGCAGATGCGTATGATGGTGGCAGCACTCAGACTCGTCTGCTTGGTTCACCATTGCTTTTTGCCGATGTTTGGCCTGCTGATATATCGGTGGTATCGATTGATACGTGAATACTCTTCTTTATTGTCATACTCGATGAAATGGACTTGTTCAAAGAAAGAGTCGACAGTAAAATAACATATGATCGCGTGTTACCGGCTTTTATAACCTATAAATATTTTTTGGGTTACCAGGCCACGCCCACAATTTGATATTATAAGGCTTGCGGTAAAAATTGGGCTCGAATCTTCCTTGAAATATTAATAAAATACCAAAATATTGTCAAGTAATCTCTTATAATATAACATTTTCACTTGTTTTAATAAAAAAAACAAAAAATATTCTATCGGAGTTCGCCAAATTGCCTAACTTCTCCACTAATGTTCATCTATTTTTATTGTATGTGTGTGAAATAATTTATATCATTAGATTATCAAGAAATTTAATAACATTCTGTTTGAATTATAAACTTCAGTCTTGCGGTGTGACCAATCACGGTATTTCGTAAGTTATTCTCATATATTTTCATTTGGTCTAAAAAAAAAAACATAAAATATTCTATTGGTGTTCGACAAATTGCCTAAGTGCTCCACTAATGTTCATCTATTTTTATTGTATCTGAAATAATTTATTTCATTAGATTTTCAATAAATTTACAATAATTCTGTTTGAATTATACACTTTAGTCTTGCGGTGTGACCAGTCATGGCCGTTGTGGTGAGATATCTCATCCCTGATTTGCTGAAAATGACGTTTACACATTCATGAAATGATATATTTTGCGGTCATGGCTGTGATTGGTGATATCGTGATGTATTATAATCTTTCGGCTTTTAATAAAACACCATTTCACATCTCGCAAAAGGCTGTGATTGGTTTTATAAAGATATATTATGATATTAGAGTCTTGTTGTGTGACCAATCATGGCCGTCGATAGACATGGTAAACATTAAGTTAACCAAGAATATGTAGGGTAATAGTTGAACAGTTTTAAATTAATTTAAAAATGAGAAATGTATAAAAAAATAAAAGAAATTAACAGTAGTTAGTAGAAATTAGACAAACATCAATAGAATATTTTTTTTTTCGATTTGAAAACAAATGATAATTTTTAAAAACAAACACCAGTGGAATATTTTTTGTTTTTACCCTAAAACAAATGAACATCAATAATAATTATTATATATTAGACAAAATATGCAATTTGAAAAACACCAATGGAATATTTTTTTGTTTTGTGTTAAAATAAATGAACAACAATAATAATAATGATTTTGGACAAGGCAGGCAATTTGGCAAACATTAATAGAGTATGTTTTATTTTGTCTTAAAACAAATGAATATGTTTATTAATTACGTAATTTTAGACAAGATAGGCAATTTGGCGAACACCAATAGAATATTCATTTGTTTTAACCTAAAACAAATGAACATCGACAATAATATAATTTTAAAAGCGAGATAATTTACGAATAAATGCTGTGATTGGTCAAACCGCTAAACGATTATATTATATAGGGTAATTTTAATTGAAATTTTCAATTTGTTAATGTTTTTTTATGTTCTGCCTGGTTTTTTAATAGGACGTTTATCTTTGAGTTTTGATTTCATTTTTGCTTTAAAGAATTTTTTTTTTTTAAAAATGATGTATAAAAATGTGGAAATTGTTATGCATTATCAAATTAAATACACCTAAAAATATATTGAAATTATTTAATATTTTGAAATGCTCTGATTTGTTTTTAATACGAAGATAATAAGATGTTTGTTTTTTCATTCGAAAGAAGTTTGAAATTTTATTAAAATTATTAATAAAATAATATAACGCAGTTTTCATATGATGACAACACTCATCACAATATTTAAAAAGCGAGTCTCCCGACAAATACTGTTTTTTAAGAATTTTCATTTATTATGCATTATTAAATATCTTTAATATTATTTTGAAATAAATTTAATAATATTATCATTAAAATACCCGTTTCGAGATTTTAGATATGTATTAATTATGATTAAATATTTAAATTGAATTATTTATAGACCTGGCAACACTACGTTTCATGTGTCAAAAAATTTGAATTGAATATATAAAATTTTACAGATTACGATTAACTACCTTCTATTGACAGAGACATGAAATGTGTTATAGATAATGGATGAATCTACATTAGTTGCCGGTCAAATAGGACTATTTTACTATTTCGAAAATGTCCAATTATATAGTTTAAACAATCATTGAAAATGAACATTTTTTACGTTTCATACAATTACGAACAATACGGACAGCAAACATATTTCAAACGAAAGTATACGATATCTCGAAGGTATTCGATACATATTAAGGGCTACTTTCGCATATCTTCAATAATCAACAAATTTAAATGCAGTCTCACTACCAAATATTCTATTCCATTTTGAATATATGGCTCAGTTCCATAAAGACTTAGAGCACACGGAATTTTAATGCTTGTACCCTGATATATTAAGGACTATTTTTCTGTATATAGCGACTTTGTATACGCTGAGGATATTTGAAAGATTGATCCGTACAGACATACAGACATACAGACATACAGACATATAACATACACACAGTTAGACAATTATATATATTATAGTCCTTAATATATCAGGGTACAAGCATTAAAATTCTCAAATTAAATACACATAAACAGAACATAAAAAAACATTAACAAATTGAAAACTTCAATTAAAATTACCCTAGTGAGTGATAATACACATCCATGTTATATTTAGTTAAATGAAATAATAAATGTCCTTATATGGTATAAATGTTTGAGGGTGAGTGGATATGGCCGGGGCTTGTTCCGGCGCACGGCTTCGAACCTCAGAGGCGAGTCAGCCGCCGAGCAAGAGTCATGTGTCGCTTGCTGTTCCTCCTTAAAACATTGTTATTATCCTAAACACACTGCATGTTATAATTAAAATATCATACAGTATAACAGTGCAAGACTTATTAGTACACAGTGTTTACAGTGCTCTTGTTTTGTGCTCCTTTATATTGACAAACTGGCAGCTGACCGTGAAATTCCTTCTACCGTCACCTTCTTCTGACCAACTACTCTACAACTCTTATCGGTGAGACTTTAAATAAAACCATAGTTGTTAACACAAAAACTTATCTATAAATTTAATGTTTATTTTTGTGCAAATATATAGGTGTGGCTATCATTTATAATGTACACATTTTTATATTTTATATAAATACCATTTACCAACAATATCTATGATAGCGAGTGAATTTGCACATATAACTGAAAAACGGAAACAATACACCGATGAAGAAATTTTGCACGTGTATTCTTTATTTTTTTTTATATTTGTAGAGCAATTTCTAATATTGTAATCAATTTAGACATTTGCTCTACAAACATAAGATGCAATGTCAGCGTTTGGTTTACTTTCGTGGTGTGAACAATCACGGTTGTGCTTCTGTGCTTATCTCATAAATTATATTTTCTAATATAATAATATTGTGATATTTATGTATTTAAAGATTAAAATCACGCCCAAATAATGGAACAAATTAAATTGTTTATAATTATTGGTTATTATTTATTACAAATAATTAAACTACAGACATCAGCTGTTACTTTAAAAACATACAAAGGAAACAATATTGTATTGTGACAATATTATAATTTAAGATTTCTTTCTAATGTCCATTGGCATAAATATATATATAATAATTAATTTATAATTTAAACAGTTCATTATGGAGATCAATTATTCTATTATATCTATCGCTTAATTTTGCTTATAGAACGACTTAATTAACTTTAATTAATCATATTCTTATGTTTACTATACTTATTTTTGTATTTCTTACAATTGTTTAAATTGACTGTCTATTAATTGATAATTTTTAAATCCACAATCAATATAGTGATCTTAGAAATAATCAATAATTTGGGTCAGACGATCGATCGAGTTCGTTGCTCTTTAATAATAACTTCTTGTTTATTTTTAGACGCGTTACATTTGCACAATATGTATGCATAATAAATTATCGTTATTTAAATTCGATGAGTCCAATACGAATTTGTATTTTTGGTCAAGGATAAAAGGGGAAGATCTTAAATATTCTTGAAATGATAAGGTGTTATCTGCAAATGCATTTGCTAAAGAATGCTCTTTCGCGATTAGATAAGAAAATCGAACCCACAGCTAAAATTTATATAAGCTGTGGGTTTATAAAATTTATATAAATCCTGTATAACAACGCTAATATTAGTTTGCGTGTTTCACAGTAAACAGACACAAAAACGGTAATGTTCTTTTTGCGGACTAAATTATCGTAATTTACATTCACTCTAATAACCATACGTAATTCGACGGGTGATTAACACAAAAACTATTCAACATAAATATCGGAAGCTTGTAAATTGTTAATTTGTAGATACATAGCTGTGTTAATAACCCATCGAATTATTGGCGTACAAAAGAATCTGTATTTGTATTGAAATGCAAACACATGAAGAATGTTTCGATCCAATTTCCTATGAACAACGTTCACTTGTCAAATATGATTTATGTGACACACTTTGTTCGACGGACATCGTCATATTTATTTTATAACCTTCAATTTGTCACACAAACAACTCTATTTCTCCACATAACAACCCTTTTGTATCCTTATATATATATATTAATAAACCCAATATGTGGTACTAAATTGGGTAGGAGAGTTACAAAACTACACACTATTTTAGTATGTGACAAACTTCATAATTTCATCAAGTGCTACATGCTCAAAATATATTTCGAAATGACAGCATTATATTCAAATGTATTATTACCGTAATTATAAAAAAAATAGAATTGTCTAAAAGACCTATAGAATTGTTCCATACATGGTTCGTAATTACATCCTTAATTTTCGCAAAGTTAGAAATGTTTTTTTAGAGGAAAGTTACATTATTACTACTAATACTTGACTATACAATTTGAAAATACCCTTGTTATATATATAATATAAATTATCAAAAATTAATCAAAGCTATGATGATTTATTGTATTATTAATAATAAAAAACGGTTGAATTATATACTTCTATAAAAAGTATTATCACTTTTACTTTTTTTTCCATGGAAAATTAAAAAAAAAAAATTATTTCATCTTATTTATATTACAATTTCAATGATTCAATGACCAATCTGAAAAAACGGCTGAAAAAATATATATATTTAATATTTTTATATATTGTTTGATCGAAAAACATATATTTTTAGGCCCATGTTTTATAGAATTATAGTTAATTTTATGCTCATTTATTAATTCATCTACCTACCAATTTTACAGTTTTGTTGATAATTTTTAATCCATCTAATTATATAAAAAATGTATTTTTAAATATCTATCACCGTTATATCCACCAAAACAAAAAAAAATGTTTTAAAATTTACCTCCAGTATTCAGATAGATTTGGTCAGATACTACAACTCTATTTTAATTAAAAAATAGTCTATAAGATATCCTAGAGTCTTATTTGCAGCTTGCCATTATAAAATCATATAATCTTCATAATTGTAAAACAATAAAAGATAAGATATTCGAAGGAAATGTATCGATTGTATAAAAATATTTGCTATCTTTAGAATGGATATAAGTTTCTTTGTACTGAGTTTTCTTCACAATAAGAAGTGCATCAATCAAACTTAAGCCTCTATTTTTAAAATGTCTACACATGACAAGTTGCTGAAACTTTATTGTGGGATGAAATACATTTTCTCGAGACTGTTTTGACAAATATTTATACCATATGTGGAGTTCGAATTCCATTTGATTCAAATTAGTATTACCATATTTTTAACAATGATTATTTGGATAAAAATTAAAAGTGTCGGGTCATTGGCGACAAAATCCAGTATTATTTATAGCTTGATGACAGCAATTTATTGCAAGAGAATTTATCGTTGAAGAGAAGACCCCTTAATCTCATACCTATTCGTCACAGTCTCAACAAAATATCCCTTCTTTTACACCATTTATAATATCACATTTCTTTTTAAAATCGTTTATAATCATTTCACCGAAGCTCGCCCTCTTTGTCTTTATTTTCCGTAAGCTGAGATATTATATTTCAACGATCGTACTTCTACTATAGGGGAAATATTAATTGAGGTATATATTTCATACAATACCAGATAAAAAACTGCGGGTTAGAAGCTAGGTTTAATTAATTAAAATAGATCTCCGGAAAATTACAATTATACAGTTCATAAAAAAGAGAGTATTCAAATTAAGCTGAACCATTCATTGGATGACTTTTTTTATTTCAAAATGTATGCACAAGATTCTAAAAAAGTAAACATATGTAGTTTTTCATATTTTTTACATACTTATAAATTTTGATATTTTGATGATTAAACTCATTGTTTAAATTACTTACATTTTTAGTCATAATTATTATATTTTATATTAAAAAAAGACCCGAAGGCACGCTTGGTGCCGAAATACACGGAACGGTAATCAAATTATTTTAATAAAACATATTTTTGCATAAAATTAAAATTATATGATAAAGAAAACACGCAAACATGCCGAGGGAAAATTATGACATATACATTATTATTTCACTAGTAATTTTATACCGAGTAGAATTTAAATGAACGAAAATATTTTTAATTATAACTAAATTTCATTCAATTTTTTTTAGTGGAAACCATATTTTCACTAATTATTATAGTCGTTTTCATTTCACATTTATCCGAAATTAAAATGCCAATAGTTTTCGCAACACCCAAATTTTATATTCATAATTTCTCTGATTTAAGATTAAATATTCTGACTCATTAAAGACCTATCTTGTATTTAATATAATCATAAAAATTTAGTTAAAAGTTCTAGCAAGTCGGGAAAAATAGATAAGGTTGATTTGGGTTAAGATAAAAAAATGAATTCAAAATTAATAATTTTCCAGAAAATTTTTTTTTCTTCATTGTAATATATTATTAAACGACTACATATTTAGGTGCAAAAATTTTCTTCAAATATATTTTTTGACATTCATAAAATATGCTTCTAATGAAGACGCGTTGTGTTATTAATATTATCGATGATAGCAAATAAATTAGCAATTTTTTTTTAGATACGTGTTTGTGTTACTTAACCATCGAATTGAAGAAGCTTGTAAGGAATCCTATATTCCTTTCATAATATTTACTCATTTCCAACCAATGATAATTGTAATATCTGTAGTTATACTCTTTCCTCTGAACTGGTTTAAATCTTCCCCCAAGAGTCTCATATATTATAGTCCGTTAAAAGTGCAATAAAGTATGTAATATCGTGCATATACATATTTATGTGATTCAGAGTGCTCCATAGGAATTGTGTAGCACAGATTTCAATATGCAATAGTCTGTTTAAATTGGTGTAATAAAATGAATCGTCTAAGATAGTGTAGAAGTCCCACGGGAGCAGTACGAGTATGTGGAGTATGGCAGATATGTGGGACATAATTAAATGTAATGAATATCCTAGGGCGTGGCACAGACTACATATTATTATACACCATACAACTACTACTACTACCACTAATCACTGCCTTGTACATCAATCTTAATTCCATTGTCTAAGGGGAACGACTTTTGTGAACACCCATTTTGATTATTGTCAATATGTGACCGATTTTGGGGCGCCACTAAAAGGAAAACGTTGTTATCTTTAACTAATATCATTACCCATAAGTCCTTGCGAATTATCAACATATTTTTAACGGTACTTCATACGGTGTTTTTTTTTTATTAATGTGTGTGTCTACTTGCATATTTCGTAGTAGGTAAGAAATGTTACTTTAACAGTAAAATACGACGTTTTCAAGAAATAAATAATCATTTTATTTGCCAATAATCAAATTATGCCCCATTCACTTTATTTGAGACATTTATTTATTTTTTTTATATTTATATGTGTTGTTGTAAAATATTTATGTTGTTATACTGTCTTTTTCCTACTTTTTACTATA